>QEPC01000656.1:174838-216190 GCA_003113815.1 Sphenodon punctatus
AAACTTCCCACCCCTACTCAGCAGTATCTGACAGCTGTATCACTGGCTAATGAGCAGTGCAAGAGGGCCCCAGCAGTCTCATGGCACTCTGTGATTGCTCAATGCCTGCTGTCTCCCACAACCAATCAGGGGGGCTATGCGAGAGGGCACTGCAACCCTTTATAATAGGAGGGCCAGGCTCTCTCTCTCCGTTCTGTGAGAGGTCTGCTTGTCAGGTTGCATTTACAGAACTGTGGTGCTTGCACACAAAAAAATCCTCCCTAGCCCTCATTCTATTACCATCAATACCTTTCTTTCCTCATACCCTACATTTTACCTTCTCCCTTTCTCTGTCCTTCTCCCCCCATACCTTATATATAGATAGGTAGTTTATATTAGATATAGATATATATGATAGATATATTGATAAGATTAGAATAGTTATATAGATAATCTATCTATTATCTAATCAATTGTTTTCCTTTTCCCTTCCCTTAGATTTAGATAGATATTAGTTGTGCGCAGGAATTGATAATGATACCAAAAATAAAAACTTTGTTTGAAATGGTACCGATACCAATACTGATACTGACAATGACAACAACCACGATAACGAAAATGACATGGTCATTAACAACAACAACAACGACATTTTTGAACAACAAAAATGAAAACGAAAACCAAAAATGACCTGGGGGGCCTGGTGCACACCCCTACCAAACACCCTGGGTGTGTACACCAGCCTCCAGAAGTCTATGCACTTGTTTGCAGGCCCCTGGAAGTGAACCATAAGTTTGGTCTGATGACTTTCAGTTCATTTCTGGGAGTATGTGCGCATGTGCCGAAGGTAGTTGGTTTGGGTTGCAAAAGGCCTTGGCCAGCCACCAGGAAGAGAGATGCTACTGCCACCCACTGCTTTACACCTGCTCCCTGCCCACAGGTAAACCCCCCCACCCTCCTTCCATGCAGCTCCTGCCCATGATGCCTTTCTCACTTGTCCCCTGCTCATGTCCTCACCTCCATGAATATCTCCCCTGATATCACCTGGATGGGTTCAGAATAACTGAGCCTCCTTTGAGTGGCTAAGATACCTATGATCTGCTGGACAGTGAATAGCAATAACTGATAGAGATAACTAATATACCAAAATGATAGACATGAATAACCAGGCCAAAAAATACCACCCAAAATAAATAATCTAAAATAACTGAAAGTGGATACTTAACAGAACAGAAATGCATAGTAATTATCCAGCTCACCATTTTCAGTTCAGGCAAAATAAATTCATTCAATGAGTTTACACATTTTACTGAATATCCGTTTGAGCTCTAGAGTTCATGCATATATGAGGCCCAAGCAAGAGTTTCCGATAGGGGTGTGCAATTTGTTTTTTGTTATTATGATAACGCAAATGACAATTTGTGTTTTCTTTTTCTTTTTTTTAACAACAAAAATGATAAATAATAATAATGAAGACAAAAACAAAAATGAATGTTTGTTTTCAAAATAATGTGAAAAAACTGAAACATATTTCTGGCTATAACTTTTTTGGTTCTTATTCAATTCTGATGAAACTTTGAGAGATCATACCAACAATGAAGGGCACTCTGTGTACCACAATTGGGAAAGATTGGATAAAGTAAACTGGCTTTATAAGCAATTGAATGTTGTGATTTTAAGAAAAATTGCATACACATTCCTGGCTACAATTTCTGTCCAATTTGCATGAAACCTAGAAAGATTATGTCCCTCCCTAAGATAAACAATTCTGCAAAATCTCCAAAATGTTGGATAAAGGTTCCTGATATTATAAGCCGTTAACTTAAAAATGCATTTCTGGCTGTAAAACCTTTATGTTCCATCCTGCTTGCAAGACATTTGGCAGGAATGTATACAAAACTTTTCCTGTCATCTCTTCCAAACTACAGGAAAATTAGATAAAGGGACCAAATTTTATAAGCAATTGATGTTGTCCCCTTGAAGACCATTATTCAGATAAATAGCAGCACATACAGTGCCAGTCAGAGGCAGACCCCTGGCATGGCAGGGGGAAGGAGGCTGTAGGAGGGAGGATGGGGATCAACCCAGAAGACTGACTTACACATTCACTGGACAATTACTGCATGCTTCCAGGTTTACAGGACCAGTCAGTGGTGGCTTTGAGGCAGGCATGAGGGTGATCTTTAGGAGGGCATAGAAGGGATATAACTGGGACTTTGGGGGTAGTATCCCATCAGCAATCAGGAGACATGGTTTTCACATCCAGGCTGGCTAATTATCATCACAATCACATCCTACAGCACTGAGACAGAGGACATAAGAGAATCTCTATTGACTCTTTTCTAAACAGATGCTTCCAACTTCCCAGTAACTAATGGGAGAGAGAAGATGGGGTGGTTACAACACAGAATGAGGATATTGGTTGACATTTCTGCTGGCCAACTGACATCGCAAACAGATCTTATACCACAGTGACACATAAGAGAATTCCTGGCATAGACTTCTTCTCTGCATATGCTGTGCAGGCTTGTATAATTTGGACCTTTTATCACATCTTTTTGATATTTGGTAGAGATGACCATGAAAGTGTGATATACAACCCTGAAACATTTCATGTACACTGGTTGGACTAAAAAGTTGGTACAGTTTCACAGGGCTAGAGTATCCGGGAGGCCAGGATGGGGGAAGGACCATGCTCCCAAAGGAAGGAAGGGGGAAGAGACCCTGGGAAGGGTAGGGGAAAAGGACCTCTCAGAGTGCTTCAGAGTCTCCAGAGCCTGCTCTCATCTCGAGGCCTTGAAGCCTATGTCAGAGAGGGTCTGATTCATCATCGAGGTCAAGGAGCAGACTTAAGACCCACACACCAAGGTCCTCCCAAATGAAGAGAGAAATGTAATAGGTGGTGACGAGGAACAGGGGGAGCCTCACAGATTGGGCAATAGGGGACTAGGGGCCCAGAGCTGGGGAAGCAATGGGGAACCGGGGGAGCCACAGGGAACAACAAGGGACAAGAGCCAAGGGGCTAGGGAACCAGAGCAGGGGGAACAATAGGGACAAGGGCAACAACAAGGGGCAAGAGCCAAGGGGCTAAGGATCCAGAGTGGAGGGAACAACAGGGACGAGGGGAACAACAAGGGGCCGGAGCCGATGGGTTAGGGAAACAGCTGGGGGAGCACCAGCTGCAAGGGGAACAACAGGGGACAAGAGACAGGGGGCTAGGGAACCAGAACAGGGGAGCAACAGGGATGAGGGGAACAACAGGGGACAAGAGACAGGGGGCTAGGAACCAGAGCTGGAGAAGCAAATGCAGACTATAGGGGAGACAGGGCAAAACACACAGCAGGAGAAGAGACACTTGCTACAAGACCACACATACACATCAAACCTTAGGGTGGGTGTGAGACATTGCTCCACCAGCTTCCTTTGGCCACACCAAGGCTTAAATGCTTCCTGTGGCCAATCAGGAAGCCGGGGTGGCAGGGCTATGGTAACCGGCTACAGCTGGGGGAGGCACAACATACAGAGAACATCCCCACTGGAGGAGACAGAGGGAGAAAAACCAGGGTATTTATAGACCCACCTGGTGGTGCAGGGTGCTAGAATGGCACCTCAGTACCCAAGAACCACAGGTTTAAGGCCCAGCCCTGACATACAGTCAGACATACATTTATAAGAAAATTGCTTATACCACCAGAACCTTTTATTCAATCCTTCTAAAAGTTGGTATAAGTAATAAAATTGTGGAGGGATATAAGTTTGCCAATTTCCATCCACATTAGTTGGAAGACAAATAATTTACAGCCAAGAATGTATATTCAGTTTTTTAACAAAATAACATAACTCAACTGCTTATAAAAATATGATTCCTTTATCTAATCTTTCCAAAGTTTGGTACACTCAATGCCTTCCATTTGGAGGTACAATCCATCCATGCTACATCCAAATATAATGAAAAACAAGACAGTTACAGCCAAAAATGTGTTTTTGATTGAAATGAATGGGGGTTAAAAATGAAAGCAAAAACAAAAATGAAATTTTGATATTTGTGAAAACAAAAGCTAAAGATTTAAATAATGAAAACAAAAACCAAACAAAAATAATGCCATGGGTCCCTGGTGCACACCTCTAGTTTCCAAAGTACCTAAGGAAGTAAGGTACCCAATCTCCACTGAAAGTCTAGGAGGGCTGGATGCTTAGCTTCCTGAGGCACAATGTAAAATCCCACCCATTGAAGGATACATTCCATTTGTCTGAGCTGAGTGAATGCCTCAAGCGTAGCCATGCTTCCTAGAGTATAGTTAATTTTTAAAAAAACCCTTCAGTACCAGTTAAAAATCTGTATTCATTCTTCCTACTTGAGAAATAGAAAGGGAACCCCAAACAACAATTTCATCAGAGCTAGGGTAGTTCATTAGATTAAGTGATAAGGGACTCCAGTGTACATGCTGTGCTGAAAAGCAGGTGTTAAGTCTGAAGGTCAGGACCATTTCCTTAAGCTGCTCATGACAGAGCTAGAAAACTGCACCCTGGAGTGCTTTACTGAGATTACAGGGTGTCTATAATATCTGGTTTAAATTCTCTTGATCATATTGAAAAGCAGTTAACTCATGACTGGGGGTACTAGACAGCCTGAGTAGGGGAGACAATTGGCTCCTATTTTCTTTTTCTCCTGTTTCTTTGTTTTAGGAATGTGTGAATCCAGTGAACATTGTATTTCATGCCCCTAGCATTTTGTAACTCTTTTGTTATTGAAAATATCGTGCATAATGACATGGAACGTGTCTCTGTTCACATAACAACAAACTAGGAAAAGATACATGCTGCATAGCAGTGTAATAAACAAAATAACTTAGCCTGATTAATTAATGTCTAGAGTATTCTCTCCACTGTGGGGGTCTTTAGCCTTTACCTATTCCTCTGGGGTACAAGGGTACCCCAGAGTGAAACTGCATGTACAAATATGCTAATTAGTGGCTCTACACGTTTGAATAATTAGCACATTGTCACTGGCACCTCTGCGCACAACATACTCAAATTTCAGCCAGATACCTCATACTGTCTGTCTTCTATGTTCAAAAAAGTGCAGGGGCACAAATGTACCCCAGCTTACAATGGCTTTTTGCTACTGGGGCACAAATGTACCCCAGCCAATGCATTTCAATTGGGGTACATTTTTATCCCAGCTCAAAATCACCCAAACGGAACACTTTCCAAGGCCAGTTTACACTGGCAGTAGACATGGAAGTCAAAGCCACTCCTCACTGGAAGAGGAAATTAAATTAACCCCTTCAATGCCACTTGCACTGCCTTGCACTGTCAGGAAACTTCTCTATGGCCCTTTTGCAGAATGACGCTCTAATGGTGATGAACTGGCAGTTGCATTTGCTAATACATGTTGCAGGGAACCCATCGAGCACACCTGCAGCCCCACAACATGTATAAAAAAATGTAACTGACGGTTAATCACCATTAGAACATCCTTCTGAAAAGGGCCCTTGTCTGGCACTGTGGACTGCAGAAAAAAATGAAATTGAACATCTCTGAAGTTTTCCCTTACAGACTATCAGATGAATTACAATTGAACATCTCTCAAGGTGCAGCAGAGTAATAGAAAAAATGAAATTGAGCACCCTTTGATTCCAGAATGCCAAAAGCAATTGGCTAGAAATATTTTAGGTTTCACCTCTTCACCAACTCAGTTAGATTTAATTTCTTCAGCCAGCCTGAGCATTTAGCAGCACACTGGCACCACACACTGGCCGGAGAAATGAAACTGCAACAGTTTCATATATTTTCTAAGTTGTGTGTTAATTGATTTTAAAGGGTTAATATATTTTTTCTGTCTTTAATGGTTTTGATATTTTGCTAGATACATAGGTAATGTTTAATAAATCAATATTCTACAATTTGAATAAAAAATTATGCTTGTAAACAAGAAATTGACTTTTGGCGGGTTATTGGTTATGCACTTGTGGTTCAATTATTCCCCATAAAAGAGAGTGTCTCATGTGTGTGTGTGTGTGTGTGTGTGTGTGTGTGCAGGGCATTGACTGTGAAGATAAAGTGATAAAAAGTAAAAAATTTGGCCACATTTTTGTGCCACAGGTGAAAACTCCTTGGGGTACAAATGTCTGCCCAAGACATGGGTGGGGAACTCCAGCCCACAGACCAAATCCAGCCCACAGCTGTTTTTTATTTGAGTCTTTTCCAAATCATGGATCTTTCTAGTGGATCCAGTCCTTACCTTCAAACAGGGGAAGGGAGCAGAGATGATGGCATGCACTCAAGGAAAGGAGATGGCATCAATCAGGAGTGTGAAATGGTTCTATCTCAGGGCCCACTTTGAAAACTAGTATAATCTCCAAGTTCCACATAAAAGTGGTTAAGGGGTGTACTCAAGGAAGAGAGCCCAGATCATGGATTTGTGGCATGGATATGTCCCCTATCCTTGTGTGAATGCCCTCATCTTTGCTCCCTTACCCTGAGCTCAGTTTTTTAGTAGTTGGATGTAGGAACTGGATCCAGGGGCTATATTCAGCAACTGGAATGGGGGCCACATAAAAACTTACCAGAGGCCACATTTGGCCTCTGGGCCTGAGCTTCTCCACCCTGGCATAGATCCATGATCTGGCCCCTCCTCTTCCTTCCCCCCCAGCCGAAGCACACTGCTTAAGTACATGTGCACCCAAGTCCTATCTGGCCTATGTAGTTTGCACTAATTTTCAAAGTGGCCTGTGAAGAGGGAAAAAGTTTCCCAGCCCTGATCAATGATCTGTATATAATCCCAATACTGGAGTATCTAAACACCTCACAGTCTTCATTTATTTTTCCATTACTGCTGTGAAGTAGGAAAGTAGTATGATGCACAAACAAAGACTCTACAGTGGGCAGTCACTTCTCCCAGAATGGCCACACCAGCTCCAATCTTTCATTCCTCATTCTCAAATGGAACCTTCACAACACCTTCAAAAGATAAACTGGGGAGCTAAAATTCATAACTTTATTAGATGCCAAAAATACTACTCACCAAAAACCTACGCTTTTCAAGCCATTAGACGAAACAGTAGTAACTGACAGACTCTGTCAGCTGTATACTCAACTGCTGTGAACCCATTTCCTTTCACATGTGTATTTCCTTCACCTGATAAATTAAATACTGGACTGAAGCAGCAGCATTGTTTGCCAATTCACTGCTTACTGTCAAATTTTTGGAATTTTTGCCACCGATCCAATAGAATTTTCGGTCACTTTCCACCATTTTGTGGCAGTTTCCACCATTTCCAACAACTTGTGGTTTTGTGACATTTCCGGCATTTTACGATAGTTTCCAGCTTTTACGACAGTTTCCTCTTTGCTTTCTGGCTGCCCACTTCAAGCCTTATTTGTTGATTTGATTTGCTTAATTTTAGATCTGGCTCGCCTGTTGCCTGATGAAGACCCCTGTGTGGCTCAAAAGCTTTTATAGTCTCACAAACTGAAGTTGGTCAAATAAAAGATATAATCTGAACTACTTTGTGTCCATCTGGGGTTTTTTTAGGCACAGAGCAACTAACAGATTTATTCAAGGTAATGCAGGAAGACTGTGGTGTAACAGAGAAATGAACAATGTCCTCTCAAATCCAAGCGAGACACCCTAACTCCTTGCTCATTTGTCCTATGGTCCAAATTATAGGGTAACAATAAGCACTTCTGTATGATAGTTCTTGGGTGTCATAATTTATTTTATTTATTTATTTATTTATTATCCCAATAGGCATTGGAACTGGATATCCTGAAGGACACAGAGTGGCTACAACAGAAAAAAAATCATCACAAAGAAATGCAACCCCTCCCCCCTCCAATTAAATATTACAAAGTTTAAAAACTGAATTAAAATTAGTTTTCTCTTCCACCTGCTCATAGAAAAATCTCCCCCCCCCCAATCCTACCCTCTCATAGAGGGGTCATCACATAATCCTTAACTCCCACCCCCCTCCTCAACCAACCCACCTCTCACAGCACAGAGGTGTCTGTACATAACCCTTACCCACCCCCGCAACCAACCCCGCCCTCACAAAGAGGGATCAGTGCATAAACCTCCCCGCTTCCCAACAAACCCCCACTCATGGAGGATCTACACACGCTTCCTCCCCAGCCCTTAAAAGCATGAACAGCATCAGTGGTCTCCAGTGCCCACTTTGGGCTCAATCCCAAACCCCTGTATATATGGCTTATGCATGCGGGCCATAGTCCCGCCTGCATGGGTGCGCATGCGATCCACACAGGGTTTACATGGGAGTTGCACCTGCAGGTCCTAGAGCTGCCTTGTATCTGGGGAAGATGGAGGAAACACCAATCAGTACACAGAAAGGTTGGCACAGGAGCATGGTGTCTCCAGCAACTCCCCTCTCCCATCCCCAGGTCCTTGCAGCCCCTAAAGCCCCTAGGGGAGATGGAAGAAACATCAATCAATACACAGAGAGGTGAGCCCAGAAACTCCTCTCCCTCAGTCCCAGGGTCCCTGCAACTCCTAAAAACTTCTTGTACCTGGGGGTACAAGATGAAGGAAACACCAAAATCAGCAGAGACAGGTGGGCCCAACCCCAGGTCCCAGCACCTCCTACCTAGAGTCTTCATGTATCTGGGGGAGATAGAGGAAACACCAGTTAGCGCACAGATGGGTGGGCCCAGCAAAACAGCTTTCCCAGTAACTCCCCTCCTCCCAGTCTCATATGTAAAATAAAATTGGTGGTGGTCTTCTTGTTCTCAGTACCAAGTTGTCTATATCTCAGTTATACCAGCTGGCATACTTTTTGGCAGCTTCAATATAAAGGCCAAGGACTCAATAGGCATTGGGACTGAATCATCCTCTAACCCCTAGACGTAGCCAAGTTAGGATTAAAGCATTAATCCAGAATCTTTTAACAACTCTGGAAACTTTACTCCTCAAGATGATTGTTATTTTTTGTAATTAGAGATGGTTGAAATTTTTTTGTGGAACTGTATTTTTGTCAGGAGGAAAAATTCTTAATGAAAATATTCCTTTTTTCATCTTAGTCCAATGAAAAGTGTAACTAATTTTTTTGGTACACTGGGAAAGTTTATTAGACTGAACTGATGTGCATCAAGAGAAAGGTGATTCTATTGAAAGGGTAGGGATGGGCGAACGCGATTCGGCAGTTCGGAGTTCAGCCCGAAGTCGGCCTGTTCGGACTATCGAACGCGAACACGAACCCAAACACGAACATACCAAACAGAACCAAACACCGAACGGCGAAATGGTGAACATACCGAACAGATCCGAATACCGAACGGCGAAATGGCCGAACAGTTCGGTCAGTTCGGATTGCATTCGGTTGTGTTCGGGTGGCTAAAAAACGTCGTCTACTGTCACTCTGTCACTCAGGTCACTGGAAGGCCAAATGTAACAGGGAGGGGGAAGTCATCTGACTTGGCTAGGAGCAGACTTCCAGGCACCCGGGGTGGAGGGTGGAGAGTGACTTCGAGTAGCAGCCAGCCTGCCGAATCACCATCTCTTTTCGCCTCAGACCACTGGCTTGGCAGTCTATGATTGGCCACGGGCTAGGCTGCACGGAGCCAATGGGGCTGATTTGAGGCGGGCGCAGCAAGAAACAAAACTGTCTGCCTCCCCCCTTCCCAATACCTTCTGAGCTAGTCACTGTTCCTGAGCAGCAGGCGTTTCAGAAGGCTCCCTCACCCAGCATTTTCCAGCTCCCCAATCCATTGCCATCCTCCTCCTATTTCACCCATCCAACCCATCTACCCCCATATTCTCATTTATTTACATTAGCTTTGATAGATTTAGTTGTTATTTTTTGTTTTTATCCCTCCCTGTGTTCAATCTTCAATCTTCCTCCTTCCCTCCCCCCTCCATTGAATATTCCCTCCCCATTCCCTTCCCCTGTTTTTTTGATTCATTAGAGTAGTAGTATATTATTAATTTATAGATTGATTTAGGTTTCATTTCAGTTTTGTACCCCTCCTTGTCTTGTTTGTGATTGCCCCCCAACCCCCATCCCATATATTCATAGGTAGATAGATAGGATTAGGTCGATACATTTTTGTTTGAGTAGTTTAGTTTAAGGTTTACTGATAGAGTTTACTGTTTTCTGTGATTCAGCTTTAGGGTTTGTTGGAGTTATTCATAGCATTTAGAATACATTTATTAGTTAGGTAGTTAGTTAGTTATTAGTGTAGATATAGAGATATAAATATTTGATAAAAAAATTCAATAAAATTTTTTTAAAAAATTATATATTAAAAAACATTGTTTTTTTCGGGAGAAATGGAGAAGGGAAGGAGAGGCCGATCTGCTGCCCGTAGGGGAGGCAATGGGGCACGTCCCAGAGGCCGTGCACGAGGAGCGGCAGCAGGCAGCAGCAGTAGCCAGAGGCAGAGCGCCTCACCCCCTCCCAAAATCAGGAGGCCTGCTTTAGGGGCCCAGGGTGCTCTGCAACGTCTCCTGGCAGTGCCCTCCACTGACACTCAGGGCACTGGAAGGCCTGCAGGACTTGAGGCTCAGGCTGCTGCATCTGTGTCTGCTGTGCGTGGTGATGGAGCAGGAGCTGGGGCTGCTTCTTCTACCGATGTTCCTCCAGGGCCACCAATGTCCCCCACAGTCGAGGAAATCCCCAGTAGCCCAGAGCTGGTGGATCCCACCCCGGCTGCTAGAGGCAGGGCCCGATCCCCGGGCAATGCCAGTACTAGGGACTGGGAGAGGAGGAGTGGCAGCAGCGGCAGCTGCAGCAGCACTAGCAGCCACAGAGGGGGGCACAGGGAGAGTGCCAGCAGCATGGCGGGCACGGGCAGTCTACCCTCCGGGTCCCAGTACTCCCCTTCTGGGGACATCGCCATGATCGCTGGGGACAGTGAGGAAGAGGCAGCAGTCAGTGACACTAGTGCCGCAGAGGATATCTATGTCCATGAGGCAATGTCTGACCCTCCTCCTCCCAGAGCTGCATCACCACCAGTGCCACAAAGTTCTCCCTCTCCCAGCAGCACTGGCAGCAGCACGTCTGCCGGGGCGGGCAAGAAGGCAGCAGGAGGGGGAAAAACATCCACTGTCTGGGAGCATTTTAAGCAGGTGAGGGCAGATGATCCCAGAGAGGTGCAGTGCACGCTGTGCCAAAAGGTGGTGAAGCGTGGGCGGGCGCTTGCCAACCTTGGCACAACTGCAATGGCCAGGCACCTGAAGGCATGCCACAGTGCTGTGTTGCTGAGCGGGAAGGCAGGCGAAGTGGATGCCAGCGGGTTCCCGACTCCAGCGGCCAGTCGCCCGGCCCATTCAGCGGGCCAGCGTTCTGCAGCTACTGCTGCTGCCTCTACCAGCAGCAGGAGCATTATGGGGGCAGAAAAACTGCAGGAGCCTCCCCAGCAGCACCGCCAGTCCACCATGGAGGAGATGGGGTGGGGCGATGTGTCGAGGCCATCGGCAGGGCGCCGTGGCACAGGCTTCCAGGAAAAAGGCAAGCGCCTGGTTGCCGAGATGATTGCCCTGGATGGCCAGCCCTTCTCCATTGTGGAGGACAAGGGCTTCCAGTGTCTGCTTGCGTTCCTGGCTCCCAACTTTAAGCTTCCTTCCCGCTCCGCCCTGAGTCGGACTGTGGTCCCACAGTTATATAGGGCTTTGAAGGAGCGGGTGAGGGAGCAGCTTGCAGGGGCTGGGGGGGCAACGGTCCACTTCACCACGGACCTGTGGTCCTCCAGGAACGCCCAGCATGCCTACCTGGCAGTGACTGCACACTGGTGGCAGGACGCAAAGGCAGTGCTTGGCAGTGGCAGGAGGGGACCTGAAGCAGGGTATAGGTGGGCCCTGCTTCAGTCCCAAGTTATGGACAGCTCCCACACCGCAAGGAAGGTAGAGGCAGCCCTGACCACCATGGTGAGGGAGTGGCTCACGCCAGGCGTGGCCTTCACCAAGGGGTGTGTGGTCACGGACAACGCGGCCAATATGCTTAAGGCAGTCCGTGACGGGGGGTTCACGAGTATCCCTTGCGCCGCACACACCCTCCACCTGGTGGTGAAGGACGCTCTGGGCTTGGGTGATAAAGGCATTGGGCCAGGCACCCTTAGCTCCCTGGTCGAGCGGGGGAGGAAGCTGGCGGGCTTCTTCAACCGCAGCGTGAAGGGCAGCGAACTCCTCCGGGAGAAGCAGGCTGAGCAAGGGTCCCCGGTGCACACCCTGATCCAGGATGTCTCCACCCGGTGGAACTCCACCTTCCTGATGCTGGAGCGGCTTCTTGAACAGAAAGCCGCCCTGCATCAGGTGGAACTGGAGACAGACATCGAGTCACCTCCAGGGTACAACAGGGAGGAATGGGATATTATATCCCAAACCGTCTCTGTCCTGAGACCATTCCTGGCCGTCACGGAGACACTGAGCAGCTCCACTGCCACCCTCAGCCAGGTGACCCCGCTGGTGCATAGTCTCCACAGCAGCCTGGATGAGATTCTTGGGGCGGTGGGGCGGGATCGTGGCCCTCAGGGAAGGAGAATGTGCGAGGAGGCGATGGAGCTAGCCGACAAGTTGAAGGCGGGCCTGAGCGCTCGCTTTGGTGACCTCCTGCGCCGGGACGAATATGTCCTGGCAACCATGCTGGACCCCAGGATCAAGGGCAGCATGGCACGGGAAAGTGCGCACTATGGCCTCCAGAAGGGGATGCTGGTCGAGAAGGTCAGGCAGGCAGAGCGGGCCATGCAGCAGGATGCCCCTGGGGATGGTGGGAGTGGGATCAGCGACGCCTTCCAGCCATCTGGGTCTATCCCTGGGTCCCCCTACTGCCAGCAGCTCCTCCTCTGTTGTGTCCAAGCAGGGTAGCATGGGAACCAGCAGCACAAAAGGGCAAGCAGCATGGCTGAGGGCAGTGGGGCAGGTGGTGCCTACCCAGAGCTACCGGAGGGAGTATGATGGTGCCTCAGCAGCAGTGGAGACCTATCTGGAGGAGGAGCCATGCATAGATTCTGGCAGTGATCCCTTGGCCTACTGGGCTGGCAAGGCCAACGTGTGCCCGGCCCTGTCCAAAGTGGCCAAGGGTATCCTGTCCTGCCCACCAACCAGTGTCCCCAGCGAGAGGGTGTTCTCCATCGCGGGGGACATATGCGCCCTGCACCGCCTGAGACTGGGGGCCAAGTTGGTGGAGCAGTTGCTCTTTCTGAAGGTTAACCTTCCACTGCTGGGATTCCCAGAGCTGCCCCTGGACAAAGAGTGATGGTGCAGTGGCACACGCCATCCATCCTATGCCAAGGGCAGTCCTGGGACAGGGCTCCTCCTCCTCCTCCATCCAGGGCTCGGCTGCTAATACTACTGTGCTGCTGAAGTGCTGTTCCTCCGTCCCAATGCTTGGCACCCGCCCTGCCTCTCTCTCTTTGCCTCTCTCTCTCTCTCTTACTAGACGGCCTCGGCCGCCTTATCTGACTGACCTCATGACGCAGGCTGGGCTTAGGAAACAAACAAACAAACAAACTGTAAGCCTGCCAGCCAGTCTATGGTTAGCCAATGCCTCATGGGGAAGAAGCCAAAAGACAAACCCTCTCCCCGTCCCACAAAGAAAAAAAAAATAGCTTTCTGGAAAATCACAGTGGGCATCCCCACCCAGCCCTGCTCTCTCATTCCTCGTGAGGAATCTACAGGGAGAGCTGTTGCAAAGTAGCAGAAGCTGCCACCTTAGCCCCAGCACCCTCCGTGATGGGTCTCAATTTCTGAGGGCCTTGTAGGCTTCATACCTTGCCTGAGGGGGTGGGGAGCTCTGCCTGCCCCTCCCCTTCCCAGGCACCAGTAAAGCCGCCACACACCTGTGACCCCACCAGCTGCAGGGCTGGGGATGCCCTATTCCCAGCTCTGCATGTGGGGCTCTGAGTAAACTGGGCCATATTGGGGGGGGAGGGGGAAGGAGCTTTGAGCAGCAGCCACAAAAGGCAGCTTGTGTTATAGGGTGGGGGGCCTGGAACCAGCAGCATTCAAACCTTGGGAACATCCCACAGGGCCCTGCACCCAACATAGAAGAAGCGAGCAAACAAACACCCTGCACGGTGGGGTGGGGGTATCTAGTGGCTAACTCTCACTCTCCTCCCTCCCCCTACCAGAGAAGTGTGGTGACAGAATGCAGCTGGGATGGACCAAGGTAGGGAGAGTGGACACACTTGGCTAGGAGATTCTGTAGAGCTAACAAAGTGGCTCAGTCTGGGGGAGCACACTTGCTTCTTGGAGACTCCCTCCCATTTTAATCCATAAAGCTTTCACAGCTTGCTGACAGATTTCCTAGCTCATATTCTCTCCTCTCAAAATGGCCCATCATTCCACTCACGGAGAGCCCTCTTTCTATCCACTGTCTATCCATCTTTCTATCCACTGTATATCCATCTTTCTATCCACTGTATCTAGAAGCTTCCACTCTAGCCCAAGGACCCACCAACAGGATTCTGGGGCCCCATGATTCCACTCACACTGCAATGTCATTCCACCGCTCAGAGAAGCAGCCACTCCAACCCCGGCACCCGCTGCCTGGGTGCAGGGGCCAAGTTATTGTCAGGGAGGGCTGTGGCCAATACCTACAAGCTGCCACCCTAGCCCTGGGACCCACAATGATGGGTCTGGGGCCGTCGTTCATCGCACACTGTGATGTCATTCTACCACCCAGAGAAGCAGCCACTCCAGTCCCAGCACCCGCCACCTGGGTGCCAGGGCCAAGTTATTGTCAGGGAGGGCTGTGGCCAATACCTACAAGCTGCCACCCTAGCCTCGGGACCACCACGATGGGTCTGGGGCCATCATTCCACTCACAATGTGATGTCATTCCACAGCTCAGAGAAGCAGCCACTCCGGCCCCGGCACCTGCCGTCTGGGTGCCAGGGCCAAGTTCTGGCAGAGAGGGCTGTGTCCAATACCTACAAGCTTCCACCCTAGCCTCAGGACCCACCGCGATGGGTCTGGGGCCGTCATTTCTCTCACAATCTGATGTCATTCCACCGCTCAGAGAAGCAGCCACTCCAGCCCCAGCACCTTCCATCTGGGTGCCAGGGCCAAGTTCTGGCAGGGAGGGCTGTGTCTAATACCTACAAGCTGCCACCCTAGCCTTGGGACCCACCATGATGGGTCTGGGGCTGTCATTCATCTTACAATTCGATGTAATTCCACCACAATCATAAGCAGCCACTCCAGCCCCGGTACCTGCCATCTGGGTGCCAGGGCCAAGTTCTGTCAGGGAGGGCTATGGCCAATACCTCCAAGCTGCCACCCTAGCCTCGGGACCCACCGTGATGGGCCTGGGGCCGTCATTCATCTTACAATTCGATGTCATTCCACCACAATCATAAGCAGCCACTCCAGCCCTGGCACCTGCCATCTGGGTGCCAGGGCCAAGTTCTGGCATAGAGGGCTGTGGTCAATACCTACAAGCTGCCACCCTAGCCTCGGGACCAACCGTGATGGGTCTAGGGCCGTCATTCACCTTACAATTCGATGTCATTCCACCGCAATCATAAGCAGCCACTCCAGCCCCGGAACCTGCTGTATGGGTGCCAGGGCCAAGTTCTGGCAGGGAGGGCTGTGGCCAATACCTACAAGCTGCCACCCTAGCCTCGAGACCCACTGCGATGGGTCTGGGGTCATCATTCCACTCACAATGCGATGTCATTCTACCTCAATCATAAGCAGCCACTCCAGCCCCAGCACCCGCCACCTGGGTTATGGCACCAGATTAGTGGCAGGGAGGGCTGTGGCCATTACCTACAAGCTGCCACCCTAACCTCGGGACCCACCGTGATGGGTCTGGGGCGGTCATTCATCTTAAAATTCTATGTCATTCCACCACAATCATAAGCAGCCACTACAGCCCCGACACCTGCCATCTGGGTGCGAGGACCAAGTTCTGGCAGGGAGGGCTGTGGCCAATACCTACAAGCTGCCACCCTAGCCTCGGGACCCACCGTGATGGGTCTGGGGCCGTCATTCTTCTTACAATTTGATGTCATTCCACCGCAATCATGAGCAGCCACTCCAGCCCTGGCACCTGCCATCTGGGTGCTAGGGCCAAGTTCTGGCATGGAGGACTGTGACCAATACCTACAAGCTGCCACCCTAGCCTCGGGACCCATCCCCGATGGGTCTGGGGCTGTCATTCCACTCACAATGCGATGTCATTCCACCGCTCAGAGAAGCAGCCACTCCAGCCCTGGCACCCGCTGCCTGGGTGCCAGCACCAAGTTACTGGGAGGGAGGGCTGTGGCTAATACCTACAAGCTGCCACCCTAGCCCCGGGACCCACCATGATGTGTCTGGGGACGTCCGCACATCACCCCCTTTCCCAAAATCATCAGACCTGCTTTAGGACACCAGGCTGCTCTGCAACGCCTCCTGGCAGTGCTGTCCTCCACTGCCACATAGGGCACTGGAAGGCCTGCAGGACTTGAGGCTCAGGCTGCATCTGTCTCTGCTGTTGGTTGTGCTTGAGCAGGTGCTCTATTAGGGGACTTCCATTTTCAGCAGATTTGCTATTTATAATCTCGACAGAAGACAAATTACTATCTTTGGTTGCAATTCTGGAAACTGCAGAAGAAATATATGATTCAGTTTCAACAGCTTTCTGTCTGCAATCCTTACTGTTTCTATTAAATGCATACAAAAGCAATTATTCACAACTATAAGAACTTGATCCTTCTGGATCCTTGCTAGAAATCTGTATGGATGCGAAAGGATCTTTCACATGGTAACACACGTCAGTTTCTGTGTTTCTGCAATGTAACTGTTGTGAACATCTCTCTTAACATCTTTCCATCATCACAAAGAGACACTGCTTCCGTCTTTTGCTGACTTTCCAAATTGCTCACCAAGGGTTCTTTAGATGCCCTTTCATTTCTTAAACCTGAGTCACTTCCAAAGGAATCTTTCAAGGTTACTATGGCACATATCATTGGTCTGTTTCCCCTCATATGATTCTCATATTTCAGACTTCTGTATCCCAACAGAAGTGTTGAAATGTTTTGGGAAATAATACAAAATATTTATTTATTGTTTAGCCTCTGCTATCACAATATACAACATTAAAACAAGTGAGGAAAGTGTACAACCGTTATCAGCAAGATCTCAGAACCGCTTGAACAATTTCCCTAAGAGGGAGAAAAACATGAATCCCAAAAGCTCTCTCTTAGACAGACTCTGATGTCAGTCCCTGAGGTTCCACAGAGACCGTATCATGCACTAGAAAGGCATCGACTGTAGACCAATTAGCATGGCCCTCTAGGAGCGGACCCGTTCTTTACCCAGTGATACTTATTAGGACTAGTTCAAACTCCCACTCCCACCTTTTGCTAGGAGGGCTTCCCGTAAGGATATTACCCATCAGGCACAAGCCGCAACTGACCTTGTTGTAGAAGAATCCAAAGGCCCAAGCAGATGTCTATGTAGCCCAGACCTAGAGTAACCCCGCAGATCAAGTATGGTGGAATGCAGATATTGATTTAACTCTTAGCCTCAACAATGCAGAGCAATCAAGCAAGTTAGGAGCTACCGTATCTTCCTTGCCACTTTTACACATCTGGCACTTCTGGAACTCATGAGGTATACCCTTATACCTTCCCTCTACAGAGGCAGAAGGAAAGGTATGCATACACATTTAGGTGAATGCGGTTCTTATTGCAGGGTCTGACCACTTAATATAAAGATAGAAAGAGTCTGGGCATGGCTCAGCATAAGCTACCATACCGGGACAACCTTCTGTGCAGCTGGCAAAGCCCCTTCAGATTGGAGGCATTGATCAAAATTCTGGTGTAGAGGAATCACTATAATATTCATCTCCTGCAGAATTTTGTTCCAATATGTTTGTTAACCGATTTCTGTACATCTGCGTCACCATCAAGTTTATCTTCCTAGACTGCCAAACTGGACCTACCATCTGCAGAACTCCTAAAGTTTGTGTTCCTTGAGTTTTCATTGGCAGGGGGGAAGGCTGTGGCGAAGTACAAGCTACCCACCTCCCCAAAAGCCTACTCCTCTGCACCCACCCGCGGATGCCTGCTGAAACTGGCTGCTGAAACTAAAAGCCCCTCCGACCACCAGTGCCCACCACCTCCCACCCCCTGCCGAGGAGCCTGTCTCTCTTTCTCTCTACCACACCCACCCACAGAAACACCAGAAGCCCTGCACCTCCTGGGGGCTTTTTGCTAGTTGAGACCCTTCTGCTGGCACTGCACATCTTTGGGTTACTACGTTACTTGAGGTGGCATGTGCTGCTGGAAGGGATCTAGTAGCTGACTGTATGAGATTCTGCCACCTGCCAGCCAGAACTTCAGCAAATAGGGAGGGATTAAAGAGATAACTAATACGAAGCTCGTAACAATAAAATTGAAAACTTTACTTAAAACTATTTACAAATTCAATACAGGAAAACAAAACAACAACAACAACAACAACAACAACATTTATTCAAACAAAAGCAAACATGGAAAGGAAACTTATAAACCACAACCTAAGAGTCTATGTCTCTGCCACTGGACCTTTCCCCCCGTATTTGGGGGAAAGGCAGAAGGACTTGGGGTGGCTGGAAGTCCGGAGGTCAAGCAGCCACCGTGGAGGGGTCCACCCTGCCGTTCTGCACAGCGTACTCCGCTGCCTCGGTGACAACATTATGCCACTTAGAGAGTGCCTGGTGGTAGACCTGCAAGCAGCGCTGCTCGGCGGACAGATACTGGCGGTATGCCAGCACCCGCTGCCGCTCTGCCTGCACCGCCCGCATCTCCTCCAACAGGCACTTCTCTAGGTCAGTGGTGGAGCACTGGACCTCCTCCACGTGGCCCTGGGAGGAGCGACGCAGTCTGTCATGAAGTGCCTTCATCGCGGCATCCTCCGGGATTTCGGGGTTCTCCGCGGTGAGGCTAGAGGCAGAGGGAGGGGAAGGACGTGTATGCCTCCTTTTCCTGGAACATTAGCAGTGCCATACTGTGTCAGACCAATGGTCTGTCAAGCCCTGCCTGCATTCTGTCTCCATGAATGGGTGGACTGGGTGGCCAATTGGCCATCGAATCTCTCTCTGCAGGGGACTTCCATTCCTAACAGGTCAGAGGGTAATTAATTCCATGTTGTTCCAGTCCCCGTGACATACCTTGAATGTGGCGGTTCTGTCGCCCTGGATGTAAAACCTCCAGACATCTGACGACTGGCACTTGGGGGTGTCTGGGGGTGACGATGGCGAGCTCCGCCTTGGTGTCCTGCGGCGATGAGTCCTCATCCTGGGCCTGGAAGCAGGGCTGGGCTTGGGGCCAGAAGAGTCAGATTCCTCTCTGAAATGGGAACACATAAAACACCAAGTAAACATCATGCATTTATGATGATGCCTCTAATCCTCCTCCTTGTGGGTGCTAGGGATGGCAACTAAAAAACACCATAAAGCACGTGCAAATCCTGCCATCCCAAGGGTGCTAGGGGATGCTAGATAGTGCAACTAGAAAGCCGCCCCTGGCTGGCACACTCTAACTGATACAGCCTTTCTTGTCTTAAAAGTAAAAAAAAGTTTACAAACCTGGCAGGAATGGCAGTAGAGCCCCCCGCTTCCTCCTCATCTTAGGAGGAAGACAGTGCCACCACCGGTGCCACGGGAGGTGCAGGGGCAGTGGCCTCCACCGGTTCTTCTTCCTCCACTGGCAAATTGCCCCCAGCCGGAGGATGCGACCACCAACAAAAGTCTTCTTCATTTTTTTAATTTTTTTTTTCACAAAACCCACACACCAACAGTCACCTGCCAAACACACCAACCTACCCAAACACACAGCACAGCCAAACCCAACACAATTGCAGCCAAAACACACGAACAAGCAGCCACCGACTCAAACACACACCCTCTCGCCTCACTCGCACACACACGCACATGAATTTCCAGTTTCCGCTGCGATTTCTGGCTTCCCACGCTCTCGCGATATTTCTGGCTGAACTCCGAACGGGCGAACGCGCGATCCATCCGAACACCAGAACAAGAACACACGACCCGACCGCAGCCGAACCGAATGGCCGAACACGAACGCGCAATCCACCCGAACAGCTGAACACGAACACATGACACGAACGCAGCTGAACCGAATGGACGAACCCGAACGTGGGATCCGCCCAAACGGCCGAACACAAACACATGACCCGAACGCGGCCGAACCGAATGGCCAAACCCAAACCGCAATCTGTTCGCCCATCCCTATGAAAGGGAAATGATTTTTCCTTTTTTTATTGCAAAGAACCTTAGACCTTTTCATTCTGACATTAAAAACTTGAAATATTCAATTTACAACCTGTGTGGGAGCAAAATAAAACAGATTTTTTAATGAAGTGGAAAATGAATTTTATGTTAGCACTTTTTATAAGCACTAAGTTAAGAGCAATAATAGGCATGAGGGACCTGATTCTCTTTACATTCTGATCTCAGGAAGACTGTGGGCCTTTTGAGATGAGCACTGTTCCTTGCAGACTGCAGAATCCAGAAGAAAAAAAACCTGTTGTACAGAGGGTCGAGGGGCTAGACATTTCCCCCAATTCTGGAAGTTGGGTGGCACCATTGAAAAGAGCACACTTGCATATGGATGGAGATTTGGACTTACGAAACCTCAATATCAGGGTTTCATAAGTCCATGCGTGAGTGTGCTGTTTTCAATTATGCCAGCTGACTTCTGCAATCGGGGGAGGGGGAGGAATATCTAACACACAGTGTATCTCCCAGACTCTGCAATCTGTGAGGAACAGCACTCCTCTAAAATGCCCTGTGACCTCTTGTCTTCATTTATACTTGAAGTTGTCAGGACTGCATGTTAGCTAGCAGTCTACAGCTGACGGGCTCTTCAGTTCCAACTGAGCCACACTGCTACCAAGATGGTCTAGAGAGAGAGTGGCTGCTATCTTGGTCCCAGATAAAAGATATGGAGATAAAGTTGTTCGGGTGATATTTTTTTATTGGCCAAATTTTGTTGGTAGGAGTGTATACATGTTTTCGGTTCACACAGCGCTCTTCCTCAGTCATATATCATCTGAACTACATCATTTCCACAAAGCTAGTGGCGTAAATGAACTACAGCATGAAGTCTCCTACCATTCAGCCCCACCTCTGGCAGAACTGATTGTCTGCAGCGCACGTCTAACCAAAAGGTCCAAAAGGTCTTCCCTCTATCCTGGATCCAGACAACAAATACTTCCTTCTGTTTCTTATGCTTTATATTGGGGCTAAGTAATAGTGATGCATGATATTTCAGCTGTTTGGTCAAACCCAGAACCTTGTCAAGGAGCAGAGACTATCAGAACCTTGTTAACCAGCTCTGGTTGTTTAGCGGTCAGCTTCAGTGCTGAGCAGATGTGATAGGAATATAGAAGATGCAAACAGAGCCCTTTTACTAGATAGTTATGTTTTGACTGTTCATTTGTTTAAAAATATGGCTGAACTGAGTGCCTGGTTGTTAAGTCATTAATTCTACATCTTTCTAGTCTATTGATCAGGAATGACTGCCATTTATTTATTTATTTATTTATTTAGCGTTGCTCTTGGAGAAAGTGATAAGGGAATGAAGAAGATAATGAGATAAACAGCATGATCCTCCTGGAAGTTAGCAGTGGTTTTGACTCTTAGAACTGGTGCAAGTCTCCTTAGCTTTTTCAATGAGACTCATGCCAAAGCTAAGCACTGGCATCAGAATTAGTTGCTCTGAGGATTGTGTCAAAAATGATATAATGTTCAAAAGTTGGCAAAATGAATGCTAATTAGTTGCAGCTCTTTGTTGTGTTAGGCCCAATTCTGCCTATCTGGCTTCTTCACTGTTTTCATTGTGTAGTGAATAAGCATACAACACTGATGAGAAGTAACATGAGAAGTAGGCCCACAGTACATGAGGGTATAAAGTTAAACCTCCTCCCCATTTTAAGTAAGAAGATTTAATAATCTAAACCTAGATCATACTTCCCTGTTCAAACAAACAAACAAACAAACAAACACAAACAATAGGCATTTTAAGGGAGGGGGAGTATAAACAATGATATTGTTGCATTTGTCTCCTATTGCTCTGCTCAATTGCTCACCAAAGATAGGTTGTATTATCACAATGGCCCTTTTCACATGAGGCCCCCTTGCCCACATGTGCAACTGGGTGGGAAGGGGGCAGGATCTGTGCATGGAGATCAATGGAGATGTGGGGGTGTCTATGTGGCAGGCCACAGACCCACTGTGGCACACACCCATCCTCCCCTGCACCACGTCTCCTAAAGGGTCTATATGACATCATACATTTTATCACAATACCCCCAGATACATGGGCACTGCATGGGTGGGCTGAAGGCCGGGGAACCCGCTGGGTCTGTCTGAACTCAATCCAGGTGGGGCTGGGAGCGAGGGAGTGGGCAACCCTGCATCCATCTAAAAACACCCAATGACAGAGACCCTGAGGGGTGTGTACACAGAGATAGTGCCGATGGGACTTCTTTATAGGAGGTTCTGTTCTCCAATGAATTGCAAATTCATTGTGGACCTACAAACCTACAAATTTTGTGGACCACTCCTACAGCCTGCTGCTTTCCAAAAAACAAAAAACAAAAGCAAGACAGTTGGTGAGAAACAGCACAGTCACACGTTTTCCTACAGGAAGGATCGACAGCACTCACAGCTGTGACTGTTCTGCATTGTCTGTTTTTCTTGCATAATCTACAGAAATGTTTTACTTTCTGCAAAGTGATCCTGTAAAGCTGAAGCATATCTTCACTCAGAGACCAGTAAAGCAAGTATACAATATGGAATTCAAAGTAACAGTGCATTGCAGTTTCTGCTGCTGATGCTTTTATAGATTTAGCTCATTGCAGTCAAGATTTCATTTTCATTATGATTAAATATATGCCCTTAAAGGCTGCATTGATAGCAAACCCCCATATACTTTGCAACAAAGACCGCCTCACTCCCCATGTGCCTGTGTGACCCTTGAGATCGTCCATGGGAGCCTTTTTGGAGGTTCTCCGGGTGAGGTGGGCGGCCACCGATGTTAGATCATTTTCGGTGGTCGCCCCTGTGCTGTGGAATTCGCTCCCGGAGGAGGCTTGGCTGGCTCCCACTCTCCTGTTGTTTCGGCGTATATGTAAGACCTGGCTGTTCCGTCAGGCTTTTGGTGAGGGGGAAGGGAGGGGTGGGGATGGGGGCTTTTCCCCACATACTGTATTTTAAATTGTTTTAAAATTTTAATATTATTTTAATGAATGTTGTTCGCCGCCCCGGGCTGCCCTGTGGGCAGGAGGGGCGGGATATAAGTTTTAAATAAATAAATAAATAAAATAAATACCACGAGGGAGGCAGGATCCATCGTTTTTCGTTATGCTTTCTCTAAAAAAAAACTCCATAAAGTTCTCTCTCTTGGCATATCAGGCACATACTGAAATGAGTGCAACATCCAAGAACAAATGTAAAGGAGTAGGCATGCTTCCTCAACATGAAAGATGACAGAATAATTAATACTCAGTTAACTGAAAAGGCAGCAGTGATGACTAACTTAAATTACATTATAATGTACTCCTGTTCCTCCATGGCTCTTCTGGGCAAAACGTTGTGTCATCCCCTGACCTCCTCACAGCATAAATTCCTCAGATATGGACCACGGGATGGAAGGGGACACTACTACTCTCCACTGATCACCTGGATGATCTTGCAGTACAGTGGGGGGGTTGGAGGAAGGAATCCTGCTTCTTGCTAACCAGGCAATGGAACAAGACACTGGGCCCCATCTGCACTGCAAACCGTGGGCAGGAGGGTGAGCAGGAATTCAAACCTTCTAAAAGGCCACTGCCCTGTATAGGGTCCACCCTGTCTAATGGGCAGGCTGACCTCGCAGACCTCCGATTGGAAGTATCACTTGAGACACCCCATTCTGAAGGGCCTGCTGAGACTTTACTTGCAGAGAAATAACCCCATTTAATAGAGATCTTGATGAGAAACCAAGTGTGAAAGGAAAATTAGTCCTTTCAAATTCCTGGCCACAACTTTGGAACATCTAAGACTATGCCACATTTTACATGGGACAGTAGATGCTGGGACAGGACATTCTTCAGGAGTGCACAGCACACCTCTGGGAGTTATCTTTCTATACATCCCAGAGACAAATTCATCTTCCCACTAAGACAAGCTCCCATGCCTGTGTAAGTCAACTGCCAACAAATGAGTTATTCTTGATTTACAGTGAAGCAGATGAAAGGAGAATCAGACACACAGTGATATTACACAGATTTAGGATGGAGGCTCTCAGCTCCATTATATCAGAAAGAGTTTTGCCAGGATTTCACCTATAGATCCAAGTAAGATTGACAGAGGTGCAAGACTTCAGATACCAAAGAAGGCTTATGTTTCTATGGGTGCTTTCAGAAGTGATGGCTCATACCACCGGCACAGAGCTACCTAGGTGATGGGAGCCACCGAGCTGTCACTCTCGTCGTGAATCAGCCTGACTGCCGAACAAACATAAGGACGATCGGGATGGGGAATGGATGGGGAGATTCCTCACCGGCTGATGGGCAGCCATGGCAGCCAATGGCTGTCCAGAACTGGCAGGAATCCCAACTGGGGTAAGTAAAGCATCCATTTATCTGTAATAGTACACTTTACACCCAGTTGGGCAGCTGTTCCCCAGGCAGTGTTGACGCTTACCCCGAGCTGCAACCTGAGATATTCCCGAATCACAGTGTGGACTATACACCAACACCACCCAGAGAACGGTTCGAGCTAACATCTGAAAATGCTTTCTGATGTGATGGCGGCCCATGTTTTCACACGACTCAAAGCGTGGAAATGTAGGCCATCGTCACGTCTGAAAACACCATCTGCCTCAGGGTCACCTATTCTCATGATTTTTATTGTCCATCGTATTATTTTAGGTCTGTTTAAAGTCACAGCTGCTGAAACTGAAGCACTCTCAGCTTCCATGATTTATGATATGAAACTCCAAATTTTAAACATCTTGCTATTGTTAAGCCAGTCTCATGATTTTCAGAGGTGCAACACATGCATTTTTTTCACATTTCGGTTGGCAATCCTAAGTCTCTTCTGTTTTTGTTTCTCTGGCTGAAATTTGGTTTGAAACACAGAGCACCTTGGTGACCAAAGCCTTTGAACGGGTTACTTGTGGTCTGTTCTTAAAATGCAGATCATATTTTTTGCCACAATAGGAATCCAGTAGAAATGGCTGGGAAAGGGCCTTGGAGTTGTTATGCCCAACATGGAACTGACAGAACACCAAAATTCTTCGTTTTCCTTCATACATGAGATTTTTCTTACATCTCTGGCCCCAGTTTCCTACTAAGACAGAAGCAATTGCTGCCCAAGGCATAGGGAAGGAGAATAAAGATCTGGTTGTTGTGATGGTGATTTCTTTACCCGTTCCTTACTTTTGAACTATAGTTTTTGTTACAGATACAGCAGTATATGTGAGGCAATGCAAAACAAGCATATCAATAAAAACAACCAAGAAGAATCTCTATCTATCAGGATTGATGGCACATTGATGAGAAAACAAGGGCTAGTGATCACAAATCTGTACCCATGTTAGGGTGCAGTACTAAAGCTCTTGAGTGTTTTTTTCTTCCAGCACAGCAAATGAGCATTCCACATGGGGAAAAATAAAAGTGTCAAAACACATTCTCCCAAATGTGAAAAAGGCATAAATAGTAAAAACAGATCTAAAAGAAGAAAACAATCTCTATCAGCTAACATTCAGCAGAGGGCACAATTCTGACCCTGAACTTCCATGGCCTTCACAACCGTTATCTCAAAGTCATACCATTTCATTAGCCATTTTTGCACTGCTTTTTCCACTGCTTGTGCTTGAAAAGCTCTATCTATCGATTGATCGATCATGACCAGCCACCTTCTTTGTCTGTAAGACGATCTGAATTCATTGCATCCTTTTGCCACCAACATGAAACTCATGACACAGACAAAGTATTATTTGTGATTATAACTTTACTCCGGATCATGAAGGGAATGAAGGATTCTGAGGGAGAAAAAAAAACCTTTTACTCAAGCATTTTTGATAAGCAACAATGTTATGAAAAATTATTTTAAAATATAATAATGAAGCACCGGTGCTTTTAAAAGAACAAATCATAGCACACCTGCAAAATATGTGGAGCAGTCATGCTTCCCATTGATTTCAAGAGGGGGAATTATTTAAAGCATATTGATTTCTTAAAATGGTAACAGCAATTCTGAGAAAAGCACTCCAGCAACAGATGAGATTCCCTTATGCCACCCTATACAGACTTCATCAGGGAGATCTCTGAAAGGCAGCTTAAAACCAAAGGAAAAACAAATAAATAGCTCTATGCAGCAAGCACTGGCCCTATTCAAGCCTGATTTCCTAAGAGGACACAATGCTCATTGTAAGTCAATGGGATTTTTTTGGCAACAAAAGAAACCATTACCCTCCAGAGGCACCATTTGTTATAAAAATGTAAGTCCCTGCTGAAAAACTTAGACTAATAGAACTGGAAGGACACCAAGGGTTATCTAGTCCAGCCTCCCTACCTTTAAACAGGATCCATTGTGCCTACACTATCCCTGAGAGATATCTGCCTAACCTATTTTTAAGGGGGCTTCCAGAAAACATCTCCACAACCTCCCGTGGCAAATTATTCCACAGCCCAACTGTCCTGGTAGTTAGAAATTCTTCCTAATCTTTGGCCTTTTGTATATGAGCAGCAGGTATGGGGTGTGTGTGCGGCAGCATGGGTGGTACGGGGGGGGGGCAGTACACATAGGTGCACCCTTCAATCCACTTTATCATGCTTGCTGCTCTCCTCTGAAACCTCTCTTAGCTTGCTTGGAATCCTTCAAGACCATGTTTAAATGGAACACACCCATGCAGGTCCACTCATCTCCACCCACCTGAGTACCTGTCTGAAGGTGGTGTGGTGGGGCACTCTCTCCCGTGACCAATGTACTGCCCACTCATGCCCATGCACAGCGCATCAGGGGAAAATATGGGATGCTCTGTGCAGGGGCAGAGTGGTTGGTGTATGGGTAGGGGTGCACACCTATCTCAGCCTGTTTAAATCCCTCCTGATTCACCAGATATGTGTCAGTGTTCCACACGGCACACACAGACCCATCCCCAAGCCATGCCTTAGATTTGGACACCTCACTTTGTCCGTTTTTAGACACAGTACTCTAGGTGAAGCTGAGTAGAGAAGAACAATCACTTCTTTTGTCTTATAGACTATGCTTCCGTTGGTGCAACCTAAAATAGTGTTTGCCTTTTTTACCTACTGCATTGCATTGTTGACTCATATTACACCTGTCATCTACTATAACTTCTAGATTCCATTCAGAAATATTGTAACCCACTTCAAGATTCTATTCTGAAATACTGTAACCCAGCCAGTCATTTCCAATTTTGTATTTGTACTTTTGATCTCTCTCTCCTATGTGAGACTTTTTGCCAAATGTGCTTGAAATCCAAAAAGTACACAGACACACACGCACACAACATGCAGCAACTGAATAACCCTTCTTTTCCATAGGACAACAGGCTTGAAGTGTAAGGGCTGGAACAGACCTTGGCAGAGAAAAATCCAGTTTAAATCCAGTTCTCAACAATAACTTTAAGCCCTTTTCTGAAAACATGTAGAGTTCTTGCACACAAAACCTTAGGGCACTTTTAAACGATTCCGCTCACAAGCGGGATCGTTCAGTACCACCATCGGGCACCCGCCTTCCCCTCTACGCCATGTCTGAGGTTCAGAAGAGCATCAGACACAGTGTAGAGTGTATGTGCGCATGTGCGCCCTTCTGCGCGTGCGCAATCTGGGAAGGAATCCGGAAGTGCAGCGCGAAGCCGGCACAGCGGTGATCCACCTTGAAGGGGGCAGAATCACCAGGCTGGCTTCACATGGCAGAGATCTGGCGTTAGACCGCGCCGGGAATTTAGATGAGCGACAACAATGGCGGCTGATAAAGGGCTCAGCTGTCATTTCCGTCTCGTCTAAAAGAGCCCTTAGTCTCCATCCCAACTGTAGTAGCAGCAAACCTGTTCTGACAACCCCTGACCCACAAATGTAGCCACAGCCAGCCTGGGCTGTGCTATGGGTGCTTCCATTACTTTTAGGAAAGTGCCTGAAGTATTGCGTGAACAAGCCATTATTCAGGTGAGGAAAGGGGCTCCTTGCAGATGCCTAACTATTTGCATGTGCAAGAGCTTAGCAGTGGCTGAACCAGTGGAGCTGTGCTGCATTAGGTATAATGGTTGGCTCTGTGACCAGGACGCTATGATTAGCTGTTATCACCTGGATACCATCTGTGAAGACTGTAATACTCCACTCCTACTAAATATAGCAATCTCTGTCTGCTTCCCAAAATGTCACGACTAACCATGCTCCTGCTGCACCTCTTGTTACAGTTGCTTCAATAGATCTATCATCCAAATCAGTCCTCAAAAACACTTGGTGCTTTGTAGCCCCACAGATAGCATTTGTCTCACCAAGTTGAATTGCTAAGCAGTCACTTTTCCTGAGTTTTGAAAGCAGTTGCTCTGGGTCATCCTTAGCTACATCAGTAGTACTGTGCACAGCAGTATGCATTGACACAGTTCCTGTTTCAATTTGGTTGCTGCTTCAGGCCCTATCACCCTTTCTATTGTGCAGGGAGGGATAAGGGTTTCTGCCAAGGAAAGCACGTTCTGCTGCTGTGTGATTTTGCAGAGATATCAAATAAGGTGCCTGAAGGACAGACGTGTTTGACATTGCCAGTTTCAGTAATCAAGTCTTGTTGATTTCTTTGAAACCTTAAAGTTTTGTCTGAAAAAATTCTCAGGTTTATCTTTCAGCGATGGGTTTATGGTTTGCATTGGTTTCTAAGTGTCTCAGCAGCTTCAAAAGCTTCATCATGTCCTCAGCAGCCCATCTTTCAGAACACGTTACACACGGCGGCCTGGACTCACGTGATTTAAAAACAAACATTATTTTTGTCACTGAGTGTCCACATTTACTTTTTTCTTTTTGAGACTTCATTAGAATAACTTGTTTTTATATTTTCCACATGCTGATCCATCTTTCTAAGTTACCCATTGGCCAAAACTAAGCTCCAAAATGCTTAAATGTCTCAATAAGGTTGTGTGTGACTTAGCAGTATTTTGGGGTCTTGGAGATAGCAGTTGACTCATCCAGTGACCCAAGAAATTGACATGTTTTAAATTATGATCTGTGACTATTTCTTTTTGAATGACGCAGCTGTGTCCAGGACACTCCCCTTAACTTCGGGAGCGGGCGGAGGCCATGCTGGAGGCGCGTGCCGGGGGCACGTGCCAAAGGGGCACATCCAAAGGGGCCTGTCCTTTGGCCGTGCCCTTCGACGGGGCAATGAGGCGGCGGCAGAAATGTTTGGGGGTTCATGTATTTTTCTGGGAATAGCTGTGTGGGCTGAAGGAGAAGGTGGTGGGACCAGTTCCTTCCTGTGAGAGAGGAGTGGAGCTGGTTGGTGTTCCCAGGTGGCATCTGGGAATAGAAAGTGTGTTGATGGGGATTGTTTTTCAGCTAGGTTGGGGGGGGGTGATTTAGAGATTTTTTATTATGTATTATGCATCAATTGTATTGTATTTGGGTTCCCTGCGTGGAGTTAAAAACCTGGAATTTATATATTATGTTATATTATATATATATATTATATATTATGTTCTGCCTCTTTGTAACCAAGCCAAGCATACGCACATGAGATTTCGCATCCGCTTGAATGTTTTTGTCTTCTCCCATGTCTCTCCCACTGTCCCCTCTCCCTGTCTCCCCCCTTTTTGTCTTTTAGATTGTAAGCCACAGGCAGGGACTGCGTCTAGTTCTTTGTTTTGTACAGCACCAGGTCATATGACTGGCGCTATATAAATGTCTAATAATAATAATAATAATAATAAGTTGCCTCGAATCATTGCAAAGAGAGAGCGGGGTATAAATAAATGTGGACTGTGGAATGTGGAATATCAAATAACGCCCTATGTTCAGCCCCTATGAAATTAATGAAGTTGAGTCAACGTACATGAGGTGGATATATGACCCAGTATTTTTAGTGGGCTTTATACTCATTAATGGATGCAATCCTGAAACTGCTTACTTTACAGTAGTCCCACTATAGTAAACAGGACAGCTCTGGAATATGTGGCTAGGGGATTGTAGCCTATATAAGTTAAATCCAAGCATCCATTTGTGCACTCCCTAACATCCCCACATATTGGTTCACTTTTGTTCCATTAGTGAGGGCACCAGCTATCCTAAGAGTATAAGAAGTGCCATCCTGGGTCCGAGAAATAGTCCATCTAGATCAGCATCCTGTCTCTGAAAGTGACCACATTTGGTTGATTCAGAAAAGTACACAACAGGTCATAATAGAGAGATCAATTCCTTACCATCAGCCCCCGTTTGAGAAGATCTGATGAGGTCTCGTCCCCTGATGGTCCCATCTAACCATGAGATCCTGTAGAACCCCTAGTGAGAGTTTTCAGGGTAGAAGATCCATGTAATTTAGAACAGATGATTTTCACAGAGTTGCATTTACCATGCATTTTCTCACCTGCTCTTTTTCTATAGTTAATTTTACAGGCTCCTCCTCTCTTAATAATTACTCAGACTTCTCATTTAGATTTTCTTTTTCATCCATTTTGAATCATCACTTCACTTCTCCTCGTTAGATCAGCCTCAATTTAGGACAGCATTGCAATTCAAGACAGTCCCAATGGAAACAAAGCGACATAAGAAAAGAGATCTCAGTCTCAGTACGAATACTTGGTATTTCCTGGTGTAAATAAATAATAAAGAAATAAATCACTGTGCTTCCACAAAATGGCCACTGAGCTATTCTGCACATACAAAGACTTCTTCCAAAATGGTGGTGATGCCATTTTGAAAAAGAGGAGCTGGTCTGCGCATGCACAAAACAGCCACCACAAATGCACAGGCTGGCTTGCCCTTTTCCATATGCACCGTGTTGTTGTTTTTAACACACACCCCCTTCCCGGGCTCATAAAGAATTAAGCCAAGATGCTGCTAGTTTTGGTACATTATTGGTTCCTGGAATGAGTTGAGAACCGGTATTCTCAATGAGACAAAAAAAACAAGAAGAATGAACTTTTAGCCCTAACAGCTATTTTTAAAGTCTGATCCAATCCCCAAAGCTAGACCTGCTGTCTGTGCTGTTGATGCTGTTTCAGCAAAATCTGGACTGGAGTAGTTGGTTCTCCCACAAGATACGGTGCAAACCAGAATGACAGTCTGTTGGAAAACCTCCAAAAACAGACTAGAGTGTGGACAAAGCATTATATTTAAGTATTTCAACTTCTGCCTAAAGAAATCTTGCTCTGCCATTAAAGTGGGAAGTCCATGACTGAAGCAAGATTATTTGCAGTACAAAATATTTCAGAAATGTGAACAATCTTCGGATGGATACATTTGCAACTTTTATGAGTGATATCTTGTCAGAAGTTATTTATTTAGTAACAAAAATAACTTCAATGTGAGATAAATAAACTGTATGTAAGCACAAGGCCAAAGGACTGAAGGAATGGTTTCTTTAGGAATGGTAATTGGTAATTGCTGAGACAGAGGGGGTAGAGTTTGTACTTGGAGTCTCTGCATCAGTTTGTCTATGTTGTTTACAAATAAAATAAGATAACATGATTTTTTGCCTTGTTTTTATGTAAAACAGAGTAGAGTCATCCAGACTGTGGTCATTCGGAGGCTTCCTTAGAGGCATTGTTTGTCCTCCAGATGAGTGAAGCATTTGGATGAGCTGAACTTGCTGTAGAGCTGAATCCAGTAGTTTAAGGGTTTCAGGCACCTCTTGGGGTATCTTCAGGGTATCCATATATCTGGGTGGGTAAACCAATAACAACATTCCTCCTTCCCCCACTTACCTGGGAGATGGAGGAATCTGGTGGCAGCGGCAAGGCAGGAGCAGAGATCTACAGGCTAGGGGTCCTCATAGGCAGCCTTGGGCCTTCTATGACCAGGTCACATGCACAGGCTGCCTGGATGGATGTGTGTATGCAAAGACCCTGGCAGGTGCATATGCATCAGTGACCTGGGTACATGTACTCAGGCGGCCTGCTCATGTACTCAGCCAGTTTCCCAGGTTGCTCAAAGCTACTCCAAAATGAAATGACTGAAAATACCAACTACTAAAATAAATAAATAAATAAATAAAATTTAAAAATGAAATGACTATCTAAATGAAGTGGGCGTGTATAGTGAGAGCTTCACACCCAGACACAAATCAAAGCAGGAGACTTGGACAAATGCAGGATTTGTTGAGGATATTCATTTCAGCTCTACTGTAATGGAGCAGAGGGGGAGGAGGGAGAGCTGTTCATCCCGATATCCATTTATCCGAATGCTTTTAGTATCTTCCAAATTCTGCAGGTCTCCATTTTCAATCTTATCTTCTTTGTTACCTTGAATAACATGAATTTGGGGAGATTTTTATACACTACTTTAAGGGTTACTGATCCTCAAAGTGCTGCACCAGCACAAACCTCATTGAAGTGACTGTGGCTTGTGCTGGAACAGTGCTATGAGGACCAGGGCTTTTGATACTACTGTTCACCATCAGGTTTATGTGGTTTCATCACAACGGGGAAAGGGGGGGAGAACATGATTTTACACCCCATTCCCCCACCGATCAACTGGTTTTAATCACACAAGGAACAGAACAACATTAAACTAAAAGTGAATGAAAATCAAATGGCAAACAAATTATTTTAAAGCAGGGCAGAGTGGTAGCTAAACAGAGCAATTTAAGTGCATAATTTCACGGATCAGGGCTGTCTCTAAATTATTCTTTAAACCAAATCACTTTGCCTTTTGTCTGTTTAGCAGTCGCATGAGGCCCATTAATCATTTACAAGAAGTGTCAGGTGGCTGTTGCCCAGTAATGGGCAACACGGCACATCTTCAGTGAGTCCTGCTGCGCCACAGAAAAACGGGCCGCCTAGGGGGACAAAAAGCAGCCTAGAGCTAATGGATCTGGCAGGAATACAAGAATCGAGGTAACTGGTAAATCAAATGATGTAGATGACAATGTTTAGCAGCTGAAGTCTAAAACCAATGTGTTCAAAAATTTGGATGACAGCACAAGGAAAGTACAAAGCAGGGATGGTTAAACCTCAAAATGTTCATGCTAGAAAAAGCCCTGGCCCCAGTGTTTGAATAATTAGTCAGACTTCTCCCAAGTTTGTGAGGTATCTCTTTGTTGGTTCCCTTTAGTACTGAAATGGATAACCCCCCAAATTATCCATGGCTAGTATCCAGTATTCCAGATAACGTGGTGGTTATTCTGTAAGAGTTTACTAACAGCTGAGGTGAACTGTCAAAGCAAGATACCGGACATTACCATTTTCTGTTTATTGAATTATGGTTTACTATTTACTGCATTACTGGTTTATTCTGCATTACCGTTTACTGCATTACTATATAATCAAACAAGTTTGGATATAGGGAGGGAGTTAAACAGTAAACAGTAGTTGGCAAACGATAATTCAGTCAACCATACATGGTAAACAGTAATCCAGTTAACCAGATATTGGCCTGGTACTAAACCTGATACCATTTGGTGTCCGACTGGATACTGTGCTATCCGGCTAGATGTCAGATAGTAGCAGTTACTTGTTTCAGCTCTAATTCAAATATCACTACCTCCTTTCTCTCTCTGCAGAACTCCCACCCTTCCTCTGATTCCAGTTCCAATGCTTTATCCTAATCAAATCAGGTTTCTCTATCAAAACACAGTGCACACCCACCCCTACTGCTCAGGTTACTTGTTCACTTTTGTAGCTACCAGCCTACCTTCCTTGACTATACCTCCAGCACAGTCTCACTATCTTGTCATCACTCTGCTTGGACTAAGGCTGCTTGCCCACATTACGCAATCTAATGTTAAATAGGAATGAATGGTACATTGTGGAAGGTGGACAAGCAACTTTCCTCATTCAGCAGGAAAATTAATGTTAGTTTCATCACAGATGACAGGACTGGAAAATCAAGCCCTTTCCCTCACATGGGTAGAAACTAATGTTAAATGTGAATGTGTGCATTCAAATTTAATGTTAGTTAAACTAACATTAAATTCTAGAAAGAGGAAAGAACCACAGGTGAGAAAGGGTGGGGGGAAGGCAACCCCCCCTCCCCCAGCCCAGTGCAGAAGGAAGAAGGGGAAAAGCAGCTGTGGGGTAGGGGACTCACCTGGCTGGCAGTGGAGTGGCTCTGGCAGCACAGCCCAAGCCTGGTGCGTCAGGAGTTGGGACCTTCTTCGGGTCATCAAGCAGCACTTGCAGAGGAAAGCCCTGATGTGCCAGGCTTGGGCTGCACTGCCGGAGCAGCTCCACCCTTGACCAGGTGAGTTGCTGGGTGGCAGGATAGAGAGGATGGTGGGGAGGTAACCCCCATATTCACCTCAGTCCAGCCCTAGCAGGTGAGGGGGGGTCGAGGATTGCGGGAGGAGCAGGAGGGCAAGGGGGGAATCGGGAGCCTTGGGGCCGAACATGGCATGGATCTGTCCCACTTTAAACACATGTGAGAAATCAAGGTGGGCACGCAGTCTGTGTTGTTCTCATGTTAGTGCTCTTTTCTCATGAGATTGAATCTCATGGAATTCATTTTGGAACCCAGTGTTCATTAAACATCAATGGGAATTATTTATTATTTATTTATTTTAAAATCTTGTTACTCCACCCCTCCTGCCTCGGTTAGGTGTATAACTGCCATTTGGGTCTTTCAAAATTTTCTCCCCTCCCCTCTTCTCCACCCCCATCCCCAGGAGTCTTGGCTGCACAATTGAAAGCATGCTCAAATTTACCCAGCAGAGAATGCTGAAAAATGCATTTAAATGGTGATCGTTTGAGGGTTTTGTTGCTGCTTGATTATATTGTGCTACAACTCATTGGAAGTGCCAGAGAAAGGTGGAAAGGAAGGAGACTGGGAATGGTCTTTAACTTAATTAGTGAAAATAGTTTTATCCTAATGCCATCAAAAGTGCTGTTCAGGGTATTTTCAGACGTTACGAGATCACGCTCAACCACAGTCAATTCCCTGTGGTGGGGAATGGTCCCGTAACATCTGTTGGGGAACTGGAAGTTCCCCCCCAGATGTTTACCACACTCAATCCCCGCCGGGAATCACATTCACCATGCGATCGGCTGAATCCGTGGGGCCGGCGCCAATCGCGTGGTGAAGGTGATTCCCAGCGGGGATGAAGGGGCCCATCACATCTGGACGGGGATCATGGCCCGGAATCCCTGCCGGGATTCCTGCCTGTGGTCATTTTGGGCGGGCGCTGTGGCTGCATTGGGCGCGGCACCCGCCCGTCTCCCTAGAGGGCGGGTGGCAAGGGAGCGTGGAGGGGGCAGGGCCGTGCGGCCACACGTTGCGCTGTGCGGCCCCGCCCCTCCCCGATTCCCCGCCGGGATCCCCTGGCACGTCTGTTGACCGTGCCGGAGTGATCCTGGCAGGGAATCCAGGGTTGTTTACGTGACGGGGCGAAGCCGCCCTGTCACATCTGAAAACGCCCTCAGTCATGACAATCACAGTTTACATTTTTTTTTAAATTGTAGCTTCTGGCTCGCCTACTTGTCAGAAAAAGGCCTGAAAAGAGTATGACAGTCCAAACAAGTCTAAATGAAATTGAATTCAAGCTTATTATTTTTTTAAATCTCATCATTTCCCTGCCAATTTCATGGTTTTGTTGTCCCCTGTTTCATGATTAGTGAACACCTGGGGTTTGCAAACGCATCATTTTTAGGGACAAACCATTACTGGGGGGGGAGGGGCAGTTTCAGCACAGTTTATGGTAACTCCAGCAGAGAATTCGCTGATAGTCTAAACCCTTGAAACTTCTTGCCATGGAGGAGCAGAATGCCCTGAAAAATCCTGGAACTCAATGATATCCAATAGGATTAACTCAGGAAGACAAGAACTCTACTTGGACGCTGATTAGCTTTCTCCTAATCAAATCAGTTCATTTGCTGGCCCTGTGAAAGCTATAATGTCATTATCAAATATCAACCATTATTGCTGCAATCAGGTGCTGCCCAGGTATAATAACATAACAGTATGAGCAGTGATAGCCTAGTTTCATATCTCACCTTTGTTCTCCTCTGACCATTATCTTTCTGGTACTGACCTAAGTGACTCATCCTTTTGAGAAAGCTATTCTTATAGAGTTTCTTAGTTCACTTTTTTCATGGATTGACAGTTCTTTGACAAGACACAGGCTTTTGATCTGGTCTAGCTGTGTAGCCTATGGCTTTAAAGGTAGATGGGAGGAAATTTTTCTATGTAGAAACAGGGTTTTTAAATCTTGCCTTTTTAAAAAGAAATTGTGTGGATGAAAAAAGTATCATATGATTACTTAGGCATTGGAGCTTTTATGGATCATGGAACACATGATGCCAGATGAGATCCTTTCAGTTCCTGAAAATATGTATATATCTCACATCCAAGTCCACATTTATCTGTCCTTCACAACGTAATGCTCAAATTTATGCTTTAAGACAAAGACTTCCAAATTATGGGTTGGTAGGGACTCCAAATCGGGGTGGTGGTGGTGGTGGGGAGCTCACCATCTGTAGACGTCTTTATCCTGACTGATATTTGCTATATTTTGCATGTCTCTTTTGTGCCTGGAATCAGCCAATTATATTTAAAACAATATTTTTATTGGTTTAAATATAAATCAGGCAATTTAAAACAAAGAAAAGGAAATACTTTTTCACTCAGTGGACAATACAGTTGTGGAACTCATTGCCAAAGAAGGCAGTGAAAGCCAGCACAACAACTAGCTTCAAACAGAAACTAGATACATTCTTAGATAGAGCCACAAATGCTTACTAATTGGGGCTTATACCCCTGGCTACTGGTAGTTGGTTGTGGTTAGCAGAAAATGGGTCACACCTCCATGACCTGTACTTGTACTTCTCTCAAGCTACTGTAGTTGGACACAGGATGCTGGGCTTGATGAACAATGGGTCTAACCAAGTATGGCTCTTCTAATGTTCTTATTTAAGGCTTAAAATGGGTTCTTAAAGTCAACAAGTTTGGAAATGGTTTTAAGGTGAGGGTTCTAGTTTGAGACACGGCTCGTGACACCTCCATGTGCAGAACTCCCACCCTACCCAGTCCCACTGAAATGGAGATCTGTGCATGGAGGGTTTCTGTCTTTCTGGTAATGCTAAACATGATGACTTCAGTCATGTTGTTTGAGCAGGCTCTAGCTGGGTCCAACATCCAGAGCTGTGTCTATCCACCGTAGCTCTTCCTTTGAAACATTTCCATTCATTGTGATTCTTGCTTCAAATGGTATATCAGACTAAGGCCACTTTTACACGAGCGGCAGTCCTCATGAGTACTTTTACTTGAACAGTGCATTGAAGAACGCCCTTCCTGAAAGTCCTATGGGGTGCGTTTAGATGACCGGAAGTAGCCGGCCACCATAGGAATTGTGCTTCACATGGACTTTTTGAAGCCACATTTGGGAAGCCTCGATATTGGGGTTTCCTAAAGACTGCGCGAGCAGCAATTCCTATGGTGGCTAGCTACTTCCAGTACATCTCAATGCACCCCACGAGGCTTTTCAGGAAGTGCGTTCTTCAACACGCTGTTCGTGTTAAAGCAGTCATGAGGACTGGAGAAAACCAAAGGGATCACGGATAGCTGGACTCTCTGTTAGGCATTTTAGTTATACATCAGTAAAATTTAAGTTTTACTCTACAGAGGGTTCCATTATCTTAAAATCAATGACACTTTTTAAAAAACTTTCTACATCTTGCCAGTCAAGCCACAAGTTATGTTTTTCTTCCTAGACCTATGTAATAAGTTCTGCTTCTTCCAGGAAAATGGTGCTCAGCCAATTTCCCAATTGTGTCTGTAATAGTGCATTACCAGCCATCCAGACTGTTCCCTTAGCACAATATTGGATCTGTCACCACAACAAATTGCAGATCAGTGACCTCAGAGGTAGATGTTTAGTATTGTCTTTGGCCTGGGTGTTGTGTTTTGATCCAAAACAAAGGCAGAGACTCAAGATAAACACTGATGCTCTGTATTCCTTGAACTTTATGTTTTAGAGCTAATGGATCACAAAAGAGGCTACATTTTGAACATTAAAAAGATGTGTTGTTTTCATCTCTCCTGTGCCATTTATCTTTTTGATATTTCATTCCCCTTGAAGGGAAATCATATATAATATTTATTATTATAGCAAATATTGAGAAATATTCTCCATTCCTGAAACAAAGTATTGGTCAAATTAATAACTAAATTGGTCCATGAGGAGTCTGGGAACAAATGAGGTATAGAGCTGAAATGAGAATGAAATTAATTGTCATGAGAATCTCGCTCCCACGAGATCTTGCAAGAGTCTCGTGAGAAACTAGAGAATCTAAACAATGCCCCCATAATTATCTGTGCATGCGCAAAAATGATTGTACATGCAAAGAATGGCCCTTTGGTCGAATTTGCACATGCACAGACCATTTTTTTTCTATTTGGAGTTTCTCAAGAAGCTCACGAGATTGTCAAGTTTCTCACGAGAATGTCAAGTTTCTCTCAAGTCTCTCATGAGAATCTCAAGTTGAGAAAATCGAGAAGGGCAAAATCTCATTTTCAGTCCTATATATTTACATAGTTCAATAACTCAGTCCTTTTGGTTTTGATCTGAGCAAGGAATCAGTATCAAAGGGTACAATCCTCTGATGAGTTAGTGCCAGCATTAGCATTTAGGGCCAGCATGTGTCTCATTCAAGTGACTAGAACTCTCACCTACATGAAGTGCTATCACAGGCACTATCACTCCAGAAAAGTGTGCTGTTAGTCTATAAAATGCATTGTTATATAAGATTAAACTTACTGATTGTTGAATCCATGGGCCAAAAAGATAACCTTGTTCCATTGGGGAAGACAACAAAATCCAGACACAAGGGTGAATGCCAAACCAATAGGTTTATTTCTGAGACTAACACCAGCTGTGACCTGTCATCAGCGTAGGGGACTCTGGACAGCTTACAAAGAGAGTCTGGGTATGTGTGTGTCAAACCAGTGACCCCTTATATAGGTTTTTGAACAAAAACCGATAAAAATCAGAGATTATTGGTCAGAAACAAATGGTTATATCATACAACAACATACATGTCATTAGGACACCTCCTCTTTTAAGACAGCCAGTTCTTAACACAATGTACAAAAATAGCATGCTTTGTTCTGACTTCATCAGCGAGGCTACCTTTTTTTTTTTTTTTTTTTACAGCTTTCAAGCATTTTTGCTCTAAGGTTTCAATTCTCAGCAGGGCAACTTGGCAGATGGGTTCTAGCAGGAAGAGAGAGAGAAAGAGAGAGAATTTTTCTCTCAAGAAGGAAGCCAGTCTGGCTCAGTGGCTGGGCCTAAGATAGAAAAAGGAGGCCTTATACCTACACTGATTTTCTGGCTCTATAGCTTATCAAGGTCATTTCCTTTTTCCTGTTCAGAGCTTCTTCTGTCAATGTGACCGATACATTCAGTGCCCTTAATTCTTGTTCAGTACTGACTCTGAACCTCGAAGTGTTGTAATGGCCCAAACACCATTCACTTCAATGTGACTTGCGCTGGTACAGCATTTTGGAGATCAAAGGCATAGTCTTTGCAGACTTTAAGAAAACATATGGTAATGTGAAATGTATTGGAAAACAATGAAAAGATCTGGACTCCCTAAAAGACTATTGGGGTGGCACAACTTTCTGTTGGTGGTTTAAAGGATAGAATGTAAAGTAGGGAATTAAATTATGCACATTAATTATTATTTGTCACTTAGTGATAAAAGTGCTTTACAATCTTCACTGCACAACTCTCTGAAGTAGGTCATTATCATTATCATTTTACAGATGGAAACTGTACAGATGTGAGATATAGGGTGTCTTTAGACATATCATCAACAGGTTTCTGGATGTGTGTTTTGTCCTTGATATGAACACCGGTTTGGCCCTGTGTTCACCATGTGATGCTGCTTAGACCCACAATCCATCTTGGGACAAATAGTTGTTTTGCTCACCAAGCTATCCAATCCCAGAACGCAAGTGCTGCTGCCGCGTTCCCTACGTTTTACTTGCTAACGCCTCGCGATATCAGTAGACACAACGTTGGCCACGTGTTCAGACAGAACACACAAATTGTCCTTGTGATGCAATGGTGTTCACGTCGTGTGTTCAATGGGTGGCCAAATTGGTGTTGTGATTGTTATGGTGCTTACACACAATGACCAAACACGTGCTGCTTAGGGGGTTTGGCATCCGATCTTTGTTATGTCTAAAGATGCCCAGTGTCTTGCCCAAGGGCATCCAAAGAGGTCATGGCCTAAACAAGATTTAAACCATGGTCTTCGAGGTCCCAAACCAAGATCTTATCTGCTAAACTACTCTTTAACATCAATACTGGATTAAGACAGAAGGGTCATTTTTAAACGCGATGCAACCACCCAGGCCCACCCATCTTATCAAGATCATTTTGCATTTCATTTCTGACTTCTAAGGTGTTAGCTATTCCTCCCAGTTTTGTGTCATCTACAGATTTAATAAGCATTCCCTCTACTCCCTCATCCAAGTCAATAATTAAGATGTGGAACAGTACTGGGCCCAGGACAGAGCAATGCAGCACCCTGTTTGACACCTCCCAGTCCCTCCAGATTGATGAGGAGCCATTGATGAGCACTCCTTGGACCTTTTTACAATCCCCAGATCCTTTTCACATGTATTGTTGCCAAGCCTGGTATCCCCCATCTTGTATTTGTATATTTGATATTTCTTACCTAAATGCAGAACTTTACATTTATCGTTTGTTTCCACAAACCTACCACATGTCACTGGGTGTCCAAGGTAAATCAAATGCTTACACATTCTCACCATGTGTCTGAGTTAAATCAAATATTCACAATGTCCACATGTGCCCAAATTAAAGCAAAGGCCACCACATACACACTCACATGCACACACATGTGCATTTTGTTTATGGGAAGTTCCTGGGTGCTGAAACTGAGAAGACTGTTTCCTGTACACTGGACTCAAGGGAGAGGGGAAAAGGATGTGGTGTCTGTTCCTTCCTCTCATTTTTACACCTATGCTTTCCCCCTGAAGTAAACAAGCTCTAAGTAAATGTCTTTTTGTAAATGTAATATTATAATGCCAACAATGTGCCTGTTGCCAAACGAGACAGGTCTCTCTCCCAAATGGCTTAAAATCTAGGATGGTCAAAGGAGAGGAGGCAAGGGGGAGGGAAACATAGGGAGTGGGGGATACATTCATGAAGCTGGGAAGTTGCATGTGCTTTGCTTAGTTACTATTAGGGATGGGCGAACACGGTTTGGAAGTTTGGAGTTCGGCCTGAACTCGGCCTGTTC
>QEPC01000656.1:218238-239429 GCA_003113815.1 Sphenodon punctatus
GGCGGCTTTGCTTTATCGCGGCGTTGAGGAGGCGCTTCAGCGCTCCTCGTTTAAAAGCAGCCTTACACAGTCCATTCTAGTCTCCACCACAGCCTGGATATATTCTGACCGCATGACAGGGAGGAAAGTGGGCTTTCATTTTTGAAAGCTCACTTTACTGGACCTAGTCCAGAGTCCCCACCAGTTCCGAGTGCCATGGCTGAGCCCACATCAGTGCATCTCCCTGGCAGCCCAGTCCCTGTCACATTAGTTCGGGGGCCTGGTGGGATCCTGACTGCGGTGGTGGCCCCTCTTCAGTGGGGGTAAGTGCGTGATGGCACCCAAGGTCCGTCATGTTTGAAAACACCCAGGATCACCAACCGTGGCCACCATGGCATTGGTTCAGAGAATGTAGGCTAATGCATACCCATATGTTGTTATGCCATCAATTAGGTTTTTGAAGAGTTGGTGTGTACTCATGGAGATATAAGCAACAGAATGTAGCTACTGTTGCTGTGATAGGAAGTGGGTGGTTAGAGAGCAGGGTTGGGGCTGGCTTGGGTGTGAATTGATAGATTACGTTTGTGCTAGGAAGATCTCTCTGTCTTTCTCTCTCTCTCTTTGTTTCTGAAGTATTTCCCCACTCACCCCCTAACACCCATCCTGTCCCTTGAAGTGACTGCACAAGGCTCACTGACCAAGGAACCCAAGCTTCTTTGATTGCTAGAGTGTCTGAGGGTGAGAGAAGGAAAGTGGTAGCACCTGCCTCCCACACTTCTCCAGTACTCCATAGGGCATTTCCTCAGCCCTCCTGCCCCATTCACAAATGCAAACTGTTGGCTGTTTGCTAGGTTTGGCACTCACAGCAGGTGGATGAGTGCAACATACACATGCACAGGTTCACAGATATTGTGGTTACAGTGATGTCAGTTAACTTAACACCATTGTCTCTAGCTGTACAGACTCTGTTTTGGGGATAAACATAGAAGTCCAGTCTCCAAAGCCATCAGTATGTTTCCTAAGCACTAGATTCACTTAAATTACTTTTTAAAACCAACACAACAAAACCCCTCTCTCTTTGAGGTGTTTTATAAAGAAAATGAGCAAAGGAGGCTGAGAAGAAAGAAGTCTCCTATCTCTCTTTGTGGATTAGTATATAAGGATATGGTCCGGTAGATGGGTGTGTGTGTGTGCGTGCTGTTTACCTTTAGATTATTTGATCCATCCTCCTGTGTACTTCTTTGCCTGCAGAGAAATTTTCAGTAGTCAGCTTAACACTAAGGATGAACAACCAGGCAGATATTCACAGTTAGATGGTGAATTCCTTTTATTCAGGAATATTTATGTTCTGTAATTGACTGTGGCAGACATGGCTCAGACATGGTTTTTATTTGGCATGATTAGCTTTTGCTTGCACAGTCTACTAATTGTGGAGTAGGTGAATGATGATGGACAATTGAGTGAAGGCAATAGAATGGCTGTCATTTATACGATTTCCTCATGCCCTTTTCAAATGGATGCCCCCTCCCCCCTGCATGTGTGCGGGTGGGGTGGGGGTCGTCCATTTGAAAACTGGGGGGGGGGATGGGTGGGCATGTGTGGGAACACCATGGCCAGTGAGTGGGAGTGCGTGAGCGCTTTACCTACCTCCACCCATCACCCACGCACAGAGCACTGGGTACCAATGCTGAATGGTCCATGCGTGGAGAAGTGGGTGGGGGCCCATGGGAACTACGCACCCCCACGCACCCCCCACCCACCCTGTCACCCACCCATCCCCCCACAAACCCGTGCCCATTAGAAAAGGGTCTAAATAAGACTTTTGACAATTCACTGATGTTCTCCATAAAATATGACTGCCCAGCTGGGTCCACCATTCACCAGTCCACACGCTTCTTTATTTACTAGTGGATTTTAGCAAATATTAGATTATATTGATGTAAAGATATTCTGAAGCTAGCTGCGGCAGCAGTGGAAATTCTGTGCAGGATGTATACTTGGCTACCAAGTAGGAATGACACATGACAGTATTGTCAGAAGCTCTGTATAAACTCATGAGGCAGACAAGCCAGAGCTGAAGACAAATTGTTTGTGGACTAGAGCAGACAAGAATATACTAGCATAAGAAAGGCAGAGAGAAAAAGAAACTTGCAAGAACAGCAGTTACAAGGTCATAGTTTGCTTTGGAAAGCACTCTTGCTTTCTTCCATAGATGTTGCAGTACCGATGATTATGTTGCTCATAAGAATAAAGCTGCTATCATGTAAAACAGCAATGGTTATCAAGAGTGGCCATACGCAGAAGTCTACTTGTTAAAGCAAGGCTGGCCTTCGAATTTGCAGGCCTTAGGGCAAGGGTGGGGAACTTCAGGCCTGAGAGTCAAATGTGGTCCTAAGCAAGCTTTTATGTGGCCCCTTTCCACTTCCTGGATTTAGCCCTTGGATTCAGTTCTTACTGCCAATCAATGAAAAACTGAGCTCAAGGGAAGGGAGCAGGAGGTCATGCAAACAAGGATAGGGGACAGTTCCATGGCACAGATCCATGATTTGGGCCCTCCTTTCCTTGAGTGCATCCTTTAAACACCTCTTGCATCCCTTAAACACCTCCGCCTCAACTTCTGTGTGAACCTCGGAGCTTGTGCAAGCTTTCAAAGTGGCCCCATGGAGGGAAAAGGTTCCCCACCCCTGGCCTAGGGCAAAGATAAAATGTGGGGACCCTGGTGGCCAGTCCCCCTTCCCTGTGGCCCTACATCCTTGGGTGGCACCCTCTGTGTGGGCCCTAGAGATGGTCATGTTTGGGTCCCACTAAGAAAGAATGGGGCCCCCACAACCTGCCCTGGTGAAAATGTGGGCCACTGCAGGAACCCTGGAAGAAGAGAAAATAGTGGGGCCCGGAGAGTTTGATTCAGGCAGCGCTGTGTAGAAGTACTTGTGGAATCACAGACACCATTATGTTGTCTCTCCTAGAAAAATTACCTTCTCATGGCAATTGTTGGTACTTTGAACTGAAGACATGGAAAAAGAACGTCTGTGGTTTTGTGCCTGCTGTCTGTAATAGCAAACATGGCAACTGTAGCAGGCATGGCAGATAGTCTCCTGAAATCATAATGGATTGAGCTGTCACTGAACAATACAAAAAATGACTATATGTAACAGCTGTGTCAACTCTAGATGCAGAGGCCGGGCACTGTGATGATTGCCAGTGCGTTGGTAGCCAACAAATAAAGCGCTATGTGTCCAATCCATCAAGTCACTAGGACAGTTTGTGTTGACTTTGGTGGGAGCAAGATCAGGCCCTAAAGGAGAACAGATGTTGGTGGCATGCTAGTGACCTCCAAGCAAGCATTGGAATACAAAATTAGGTCTTTCTGGACATAAACCATATCAGATAAGTCTCTTTTTGGAATGCTGGCCTGCAGTTAAAGAAAGCCTGATCTAATCCTTGCCAACAACCGTAGAAGCTGGTTTGAGCTTGTTTTTTTTTACCCCCCCATAAACAGCAGTAATTCCAATGATTCCTGCAAAGAGTAGAGCACCAACTTGGAGCACTAGCTGCTGTATATGCTGCTCTAGCTCTGTATGTGACTGCTTACCTATCTGCTGTTCCTTCTTCTGAACAGACACAAGAATTCTGTCTGAACCTATTGCTTCACCTCCCTCTCACGATTGATGTTTCCCCCTATTTCTTATGCCTATCCTAAATCTGACCAACTCTTAAAGCTCCAATTTCAGTCAGTCATTTTGGCATGTAATTTACACTTATTTTATGCACCTATTATAGAGTCACTGCAACTTATACCACTTACATTATTTCTCCCCACCAAACTACAACCAAATACATAGTATTATTAGGAGTGGCACTGAAATTAATCAATTAACTTTAAGAGGAACTTCTGTACATAGCTGTACCAAGAATTTCAGCTTGAAAGATAATGAGATCCTTGTTTTAGGCTGTTTGTCAGTCTGATCAGATGTACTCACCCAGTCAACCAATTGCCCCCCATGGTAGATGTGGCGGGGGGGTTGCTGCTGCCCCCTTTTACCTACGGGAGAAGGAGGTGGGTTGAGATGCAGCTGCATCTGCGCAGAGGGCGAAAGGTGAAACGGGGGAGGGGAGGAGGGATGGCTGTTGCCTGGCAACTGGATGGGCGCTCAGGACTCTCGCAAGGTACGTGATTCCCAGGTGCCATTTTAGGTCCCCGCTCACCTCATCAGTTCGAGTTGTGGCAGTGAGCGGGGAACACACACACCCACCCATCCCCTTTTTGGCAGCACTCCAAGGCAACACTGGTCACCAATTAGAACTGGAAAGGAATTTTCCCTAGGCCTGATTAGCTAAATTAAAGGCAAGGGGTTTTTCACCTTTCCTGGAGTGTTAGCTTATTCGGCCAAGGGGGCAGTATGGCAACTAGCTGGTGGTAGGTTTCACATTCTTGGTGGTAGGGATGAGCTAGGGGAGAGCCGAAAGGGCCACAGTTAGAAACATAGGTGAACAGAAACATCTCCTTAAGAAATGGATGAGGCCATACACAGCTTCACAGTGTGGCCCACTGCATGGGCATCCCAAGGGTGAAAGGCGAACTGCTGGATCTGCTGGGAGAACAAGGTGTCAAACTGTGGGTAACGGTGTTCTCACCCTTGTTTCGGCCCTCAAAAGGGGCCTAGGTGCGAACAACCCGCCAAGACCAGGGGAAACCCGGAACCTTGGTAGGATGTAAGTTAAAGTTGGGGAGTTAGGATGAAGGAGGGTTCCACTCGAGCGTTAACTTGAGAAAGTCCGGAACAGTTAGGCAGGTGACAAGGGATCGTCACCTGTACTGAATAGGGACCTCCTGTTGTTTCCAAACAGTTAAGAAATTAGGACCCCAGTTCAGAAGGGGAAGTGGGAGGGGCTACCCCTTCCCCCTTTTTGAATTTGATTTAACCAATAAAGAGTGTGGCCATTCAATCCCACAATCTGTGTCCTCATCTTCTTCCGGGGGAGGGTGTGTCGGCAATACTGCAAGTATTGCAGAACTGCTTCAAATGATGATAATTCAATCCAGCCATTGTTCTCAATGTTTTCATGAAAATAAGAAATCCAGATGTACCTTGTTTTGATTAATATCATCTTAGAAAAAAACAACCAAATTCAGCTGGACATATATGACCCATATGATGATGATGATGATGATGATGATGATGATGCTAGAAGTGTACCTGGTACTGTACAATCAATAGTTATAGACAGGTCCCTACTCCCAAGGGGCTTACAATCTAAGAGATAAGAGGAGACAGGGAAGAGGCAAACATCAGGAGAGACAAGAGTAAATTCATGAGGTTGCAAAAATTGTAGGTGTATGTGCTTCACTTAGTTACAGGGAAGTAGATCCTGAGTGAGGGGCGAGAAGATGCAATTTCACTCATGATGAACAAGGGGAGACCTGACGGAAGAGGTGGGTTTGCAGGAGGGATTTGAAAGTTGGGAGGGAGGGAGCAGAGTAAGAGTATCCAGGGATGGAGTTGCAGGCATGAGTGGCAGCAAGAGAGATGAGGCGAAACATTTAGAGGAGCAAGGGGGTTGTGAGCAGGTACGGATGGGGGCAGAGAAGGAGCAAAGCTTCCTGGAAGGAGTGTGGTGGGATACAAAAATGGAGAGACATGGGGGAGCAAGGCCACGAATAGCCGTGAATACCAGGAGCTTGTGCTGAATGTGTTCACATAAACGGAGCCAGTATAGGGCAGAAAGGAGGGGCTGAATGTGGTCAAAGTGAAGGGCAAGGTGGACTTTGGCAGCAGAGTGTTGAACGGAGATGGGGAGGGCAAGATGAGAGACCAATAAAGAGGAACTTGCAATAGTAAAGGCAAGAGATGACTAGAGCATGGACTAAAGTGTGGCAACAGAAAGGCACAGCTGGATTTTAGCAATATTATACAGAGCGAAGTGACAGGATTTAGCAACAGCTTGGATTTGAAGTGTAAAGGAGAGGGAGGAGTCAAAGACAAATCCCAGGCCCTGGGATGAACACCTGAGTTATAAGATGAATACCTGAGAGACTGGCTGGAAGGTGACTTCCTCAATCATACTATGAGGGAGTCGTGGATGATGACTCCCTCCCTTACAATATTTACCAAATTTATCACTCAAATTAACCATCTGTGAGTTTATAAGGAGGATTCTCTGAGCCACTGAATTCAGCATTTGCATTGCTGGAAATGGGGTAGAGCAGAACTAAGAATAAAAATGGAGATAAACTGTTGTTTAATATATGTTTGGTAGTACCTGTGACAATCGTTTCAGTCTTGATTAGGCCTTTACGGGTTCTGCCACAAAGCAAACGCTAAATAAAAAAATGCAAAATATTTTTATTTCCCCATCACGGTTAATGAAAAATCAGCATAAAATGTGTGAATGTATATATGTTGTATTTCAGAGAGCACTAGTAGTTAGCAATAGTGTGGAAATGTAGGAGAGCCCAGGGAAAGAGTCTCCTGCAAGAAAGTTGATTTCTTCAACACTTTATCTCATTTTCGGCAAGATCCAATTAATGTTGGTGTTAGTATCTACCACTGTGCAAGTCCCATTAAAGTGAATTAGACTTGGGCTAGCAGTAAGAGCTAAGATCCGTGCTAAATGCCTTGCGGATAGTGCCATTTATCTTATTATCTTCATTCTATTTATCGCTTCCTCCAAGAGCAAAGCTAAATAAATAAATAAATGACAGCCATTCCTGTTCAATAGATTAGAAGCACACAGTGTTCATGATTTAATGATCCAGCACTCACTTTTCTGTGCTTACTTTTGCTGCAGCCAACACTTGTATAAAAGCAACAGGCCAACATTGCTGTCCAGTAGAAAGGGCTTGTTTGCATCTTCATCATTCCTGTCTGTTGCCAAAAACATCTGCTCAGCGCCTGAAACTAACCTATTAAGGAAGCAGAGTTGGAAGGAAAGGCAGGAGTTCATCACAACACAGATTAAGGCTTATAGAGCTTTAATTTATTATTTTTAATATATTATTGTGAAATAGCATAGATTTCATTGCTACGTGAGGAGGTTTTTCGACATGGATGATTCAGACATGATGCTATCTCTAGTCTCCATCTGTAAAATGCTGTCACAGGCCTGCTGTGAGGGTGAACTCAGAGGTGTAATTATAGGGGGTGATAGAGGGGATCCATTCCCCTGAAATTTAGTTGCTGATATTTGGCTGAATTTGGGAACTGCTCGTTTGGGTGCAGAGTCACAGTTTTGGGTTGGGGAGGCTCAGTTCTCTCTGGAGAGAACTTGGATTGGCTTCAATTACTTTTGCCCACTGATGCAGAGGGTGTGCTTGGAGTGGTGTGGACTGGACAACTAGTTGTGAATTGGATTCATGCTCATCCTGGCTGGTGACAGCTAGCCGGGAGACTTTGGGGGCATTTCTGGCTGGGGTTGTCAGTGCCTCCCTTTGGGAGGGCAGGATGCCTGACTGCCTCAAAACTGCACTTGTCTAAGCCCTGCTGAAAAAACATCTCTTGACACTGACAGACTGCCCTGCCAGCCATTGTTGTGTCTCTAATCTTGGTTATTGAATGGGTGATTGCCTCTCAGCTTTAGGCACATGTTTGGTGAGGTAGAAGGGTAGTGGGTGGGTGGTGGGATGGGGGAGGGGTTTTCTCGCGTTGAGACAGCTATGTTTTAATTTGTGGCTGGATTTTATTATGTATTTTTATGGTTTTATTTGTTATAACTTGTAAGCCATCCGAGCTGCCTATGGCAGAATAGGATGGGATACTCAATATTGAAAATATATAAATAAATATTAGGGGTGAGACCCAAGACCTGTTATTTTTCTTCTTCGGTTTTGGATCCCTGATTTTTGCTAAGTACTTTTGGTTTCAGTTTTCGGTGTGCGGTTCTGTATCTTTCCCACTGAAGTCAATGAGAAAGGGGAACCAGACTGAAAGGAAACCAAAAACAGGGGTCTGGGAGAGAAAAAAAATGTCCCTAACCCCCCACCACCCCCATTCCCTGGAACAGGAGGTCTGGGCCAACCTCCCTCACCCCCATTCCCCAGGCACCACGATTGGCCTCGGTGCGTGAGGGTGGAGATCCGTATCCCTAACACCCCCACCTGTGGGGCCTGTCTTTATCCCCGCCCCCCAGGGCCATGCCAGCTTGCATGTACTTACTGATCCAGGCCTTGGAGGATCGGGGTGAGAAGTCGCCATATCCGCTGCTTGCAGCCTGATCCAGCTAGGGCATCCTCTTCTGCCGAGAGGCCAGGCCTCCTCTTTTTCAGGGTGGCAGTTGCTGCTGTGGAAGGCCTGCTGGTCTGGCACAGGTCTCCTTCCACTCCAGGGCACAATGCTGGAGCACCTTGCTCTGGCAGTGCACCTGCACAAAAAGGCCACCGGGGCCATTTTGCATATATGCAGCCCTTTTCAAAATGGTGCTGGCAGCATTGGTGCCATTTTGGAAAAGGGTAGCCATTTTTGCACATACGTGAAATGGCTTCACGCATGAGCACAACGGCAGTCCTTTTCCAAAATGGCACCAATGAGGGTAACGACAGGCCCTGGGAGGTGAGGGTAGGGGTGTTAGGGATGCGGATCTCCTCCGCCACCATCCAAGGCTGGTAGTGGGTCCTGGGGAATGGGGATGGTGGAGGTTGGGCCCTGGTTCCCCTTCCCACTGAAGTTAATGAAGAGATTTCCCATTAACTTCAATGGGAACATTTTTCATTGAAGTCAATGACCTATTGACTTCAATGGGAAGTAACAGCACTGAAAACTGGGAACCTCAACAGCCCGATTTTCAGACCCTTTGGTGGTTTGAAACCGAAACAGACATTTTTTAACTGTTCCACTTAAAACCAAAACCAAAATTCCTACCCCTAGCACATATCAATTCTATTGCACTCCTGGACCCATGTCAGTCAGCATTTTGTCCTGGGAATGGCACTGAGACTGAGCTTGTGGCCTTGGTTGATGACCTCTGGTTGACAATCAACAAGGGCAATTGTACCCTGTAGATTTTGTTAGATCTTTCAGCATCCTTTGATAAAGTCAAGTCAAGTTTGGTTTAATGTGAGTGGCCTATGGCCATTGCAAAGATAAAAAAATTAATCGCATACAGATACAAAATAAAAGTACAAGTACAAATTATCAACACAAGTAATACACATTTAGTGAACACATAAAAGGAAATAATATGATATACCTTAAAATCAGAGACTCAAACACGGATATGGCCTACCAACTATGACCATCCTACTTATTACATACTACAAAGTAAAGCTCTAAGAAGAGAAACACAAAAGCCCTACTGCACACAACTCAGATACTTCCAAGAGTTTAAACATAAAAATAAAATTGCTATAATGTTTGTATCAAACAGCAATAATGAAATAAGTACACTTAGGCCGTTTTTAGACGAGCGCGGCGGTGCCCGCGCTTGTTTCTTAAAAAAGCCAGCAGCTCGTTCCACACGTGACGCTGCCACCGAATACGCGCATGTGCGGCCGACACGCATCCATTTCCGGGCGCGAACTGACCGGGTCGGCGATCGAGGCTGGTCATACGCGGCCGGAAATGGAAGCACATCGCCCACACATGTGCGTATTCGGCAGCAGCATCACGTGTGGAACGGGCTGCCGGCTTTTTTGAAAACAAGCGCGGGTGCCGCCGTGCTCGTCTAAAAACGGCCTTAGAGCCATGACACTCATCCTTGATGTATAAAGGGGGCTTAAATTGCAAGAAATTCTTCCTGCAAATTAGCGCTAACATGAGGAATTTTGAAACCCTCATGGAAGTGTCTGAATCTGCATTGGATAGTGCCAGCATTAAGAGATTATGCTCAGTTCTGCCGGGATACTGTAACAGGAATGAAGTCAGAAACTCCCTCCACAAATCATCATATAGATGGCAGGAGAACAGAATGTGGTCGACTGATTCTATTGTGAGATGGTTGAAGGGGCACAGCCTGTCTGCAAACTTAGCAGCACAGAAACGGTCCTCCAAAACCCTAGTCAGGAGGGCGTTAAAACGGGCACTCATGAACAATAGTGATGCAGGATGTGACTGTGATGATAATTGGCCAGCCTGGATGCATAAACTATGGGTAATTTCAGATGTTACATGCTCTTGGATCACCACAGTGGATTCCCAACTGTGGTGAGCCGGCTAACCCCCTCCTGTGGTCCAGAAAAGCCCCGAACAGATGTGATGGGAGCGGGACCATGGCAAGGAAATGGATGGATGGACCACAGCCTGGGGCAGTGCAAAAGATGTTATGCCAATGCCGTACTGTGGTCGGAACACCCAGAAGACATCAGGGCAGGGTGGGAGGCAGACATGGCCGACTGAGGGCAAGGGAAGCCAAAAGCACCAGAAGGCAATGCCCACACAAGGGGAACAGGAAGGGAGGGGGAGGAGGGAGGAGAATGGCAGAGGCAGCACACACAACAGGCACAGGGAAGTTAAGGACACAGCAGAACACAGACCACACATCCATGCCCGGGTGCAAACACACCCAAACTGGAAAGGATGGAAGGGAGGAGCACACCAGGAAGGTCAATACACAGTGCACCATGGTCACAGATGGGATACCCTGGTCACAGAAGGGGAGGGGACCCCCAGGCCACAGAAGGGGAGGGGACCAGGCTGGGAACAGGCCAGGACATGGTGAATGGCACCCAGAACCCCACTGACAGCACAGGTAGCATGGGCCACCCAACAGCAACACAGACACCCCAAGTCACAGGGGTCCCCACAGGGATGGAGCAAGATCACAGGGGGCACACAAGCCGGGAACGGCACTGGAGTGGTCCAAGGCAGGTCCAGATGGCAAGGATCCCCCTCGCTGATGCAGAAGCACAGCTGGGGATAGAGACGAGCAGGAGCCTGCAGGAAGCACATGCACCACCACCACCGGAGGAAGCCAGGAGGCACTGTCCAATGGCCCCAAGTCCCGTACAGTCATGGAGGCACCCAGGGGGGCGGGGGGCTGGGCATGGACACAGGTGAGCGGGTGGCCATGCAAGGGAGGGGTACACCACGGGGAGAGCTGGTAGTGGTGTCAGGCAGCAGGAACCAGCCAAAGGGGAGGGCAACCATGGAGAGGCACACCACAGGCAGTGAAGGACAGGGGGTGCCCATGGAGGGGGCACAGAGACACAGGTGAGCGGAATGGAGGCAAGTGACCCAGCCACAGCAGCAGCGAGGTTGGAACAGTGCAGAGCGAGCGGCTCCTTCCCCCCAGCCAGCAGGGAGGTGCAGGGAGCACACTCTGGGGAGGTCATCCATGATACCGAAGACATAGGGGGCCTCACAGCCAGCTTCACAGGGTCACGAAGGGGACTGGGACTGGTTGGTCCACCAGATGCACATAGTGGGGCCACTGAAGCATTCCCCGGTGGTATCCCAACCCCGCCATGTGGTGGGTAACAAGGTACTAGGACTTAAACAGATCCAGGCAGGCAAGCCCCACCTGAACATCAGCATGGGACCACACAGCATCCAGCACTGCCAGCTCCAGTCCAGTGGGCTCCGACAAGGTATAGTCAGCAGTTGGGGGCCATGGCAGGTGCCCAAGATCCAGCAGGCGGTACCCCACATGACCACTGGTAGCCACGGGCCCAGTGGATGCAGCCAAAGAAGGAAACAGCCAGGGCAGGACCCCTCCTCCAGACAGCTCATGAACCTGGCCAGGCTACACACCGAGAGGGATGACATGGTCTCCTCTGAGGACCATGCCACATGTGAGCACATAATCTCTGGAATGCACCCATTGGGAAAGGGATGGAGACCCAGCTCCTCCGCATGGAGCCGGCAATTGCGAGCGCCGGCCTCATAGCCATAGTACCGAACGCCGGAGCTCAGACTCGCATAGGCACCAGAGAAGGTATCCAGGCAGCACAGGAGCAGTTGTACAGCTGGGGACTGCCACAGGTCAGCTAGGGTCATGGTCTCCCGGACAGTCCAGCTATGGGGGATGCCAGGCGAACTTGGGTGCAAGAGTCCAGGGGCAGCACAACCAGCCATGGTCCAGTGGACGGAGAGTCTGAGCAGCTAGGAAAGAGGGGCCCCACGATGCCATGTGGGCTGGGGAGGGAAGCGGGGGAGTTCCAAGGACACACGATAAGGCCGCAGGCCGCAACAAACCACAGCTAGGGAGCAATACGTGGGGAGAGGACCCGGCACAGCTGCAGGAACTGAGCACACAGAATGTCCAGCAGGCACTGATAGCAGGGAGGTGATGACAACAGGCAACCAGCTGCAGACCGCACTGACAGGATCATAAGTGCACCCAGGGGAGGGGCGCCATCTGCAATCACACACCGTCCCACAGCTGATCTGATCCCCTGCCCCCTTCCTGTTACCATGAAGCAGTCTATAGAGCTGTTGTTGTAGCTACACCTCATGTTTATTATCCATACACTGCCCCCTGTGCCCTACCCCCTACCCCTCCTTCCCCCCAGCCTCACTCACCTTCTGCTCTCCTCTCCCTTCCATTTTGCTCCATCTCGCCATGTTCCCCTGCTGTTGTGTGTCCTTTAAATCTCCCTCACCGGTCTGCATGCTCTCGCCACAGCTGGGGATCCATTCATTCTGATTCCGCCTGTTGGTTGGCATTCAGTCGTTACGTTTGGCCGTTTCCCAGTGGGAATCACTTTCACCACGCTTCCGGGGATGGTTCCGTCCTGACCTCCGGAAGCGTGGTTGGCTTCGGCCCCTCCAGGTAATTGACCATGGTGAACATCTGGATGCCGCTGATCAGACGTTCATGGCTCTTTGACCGCACCGTGGAATTGACCGTGGTTCACTGTGGTTGACCGTGGTATCGTCACGTCTGAAATTACCCTATGTCTTCTGATTGCTGGGATGCTATCCCCAAAGTCCCAGTTATGTCCCTTTTATGCCTGCATTAGGCCTGCCCCCTATTCGCGCCTCGAATCCATCACTGGTTGGTCCTGTAAAGCTGGAAGCATGCTGTAATTGGCCAGTGAATGTGTCTGTCAGTCTGTTGGGTTGCTCCCCATCCTTACTCCTACAGCCTCCCTCCCCCTGCCTCTGACTGGCACTGCATGTGCTGCTACTTATCTGAATAATGGTCTTCAAGGGGACAACTTCAATTGCTTATAAAATTGGAACTATTTATCAAATTGTCCTGCAGTGCGGCAGAGATGACATGACAGGTATGGGATATATTCCTGCCAAATGTCGTGTAAACAGAATGAAATAAAAATGTTGCAGCTGGAAAAGTATTTTAAAGTGAATGGCTTATGACATGAGGACCCTTTATCCAATCTTTCTGAAATTTGGCAAGATTGGTGATCTTTGGGAGAGACATTACTTTTCCAGGTTACATGCAAATTGGATGGAAGATAAAAAATGTATAGCCAGGAATGTGTATGCAGCTTTTCTTAAATTCACAACATTCAATTGCTTATAAAATAGGTTCCCTTTAGCCTATACTTTAAAAATTTGGTACATATAGTGCCCTCTATTGGGGGTATAACCTCCCCAAGCTTAATAAGAATTGAATAATAAGCAAAGACGTTATAGGAAGATATACAGTTTTTAGTTTTTCCCCATTATTTTGAAAACAAAATTTCATTTTGTTTTTGTTTTCATTATTATTTTTCATTTTCATTATTATAATAATGAAAATGAAAAAGAAAAAGAATTTTTTTGTTTTTATCATAATAACAAAAATGAATTACACACCCCTATGAGTCACAGGGACTGTGCATGGCAGGATCAGATGTGCGGTTTGAGGGCTGGGCATGTGTGGGGAAAAGATTATCCCCCTGGTTTTTGGTAATTTGTGGTAATTTATGGAACTTTTCTGATACTTTGTGGTACTTTACCCCTGCTTTTTGATAATTTGTGGAACTTTTGTGGAACTTCCTAGTACCTTGTGACACGTTCCGAAAATTTGTGACATTTGAGGTAATTAAGTATTGGACTTGACTGGGGATGCCATGACGGCAAATTTGCCATGGCAACGAATGGGTAAGTTTCCGACAAGATTGTCAGAAACTGAGAGCATAGTTTCAGGCCTAGTAGAGATGTTTCACTGGGACTTAAAAAGGAGGTGGAAATGCCCTCAGGACAGAGCTGGGGTGTTTTTCCCTGTTGAGAAAAAACAAAGGGAAAATTTGCCTTATAAACAAAAGGACATTACGGGCAAATCCTCCACCCATTCAAGTCAATGACCAATTTACATGACTAAGGCCGCTTTTAGACGTGCAGCTGGGATCAGGCGCGGGAGCGGCAAAACAGCCGCGGCACTGTTTTAGACGAACCGGAAGCGGAAGTTGTGCGCGTGATCCGGGGCCGCGCATTCTTTGCCGACCGCGAGTGAACCACCCTGATCTCTCTGGGGTGACATACACGGCCGGAAAATAATGCGCGGCGCCGGATCACGCGCACAACTTCCGCTTTCGGTTCGTCTAAAACAGTGCTGTGGCTGTTTCGCCGCTCCCGCGCCTGATCCAGCTGCACGTCTAAAAGCAGCCCGAGTCTGTGGCTCTAATGGATGAAGAACTGTTCCCAGAGTAGGGTTGCCATACCTCCCCGTTAATCCAGGGTGCTTATGAAAAATACATGGTGCAGGGCTTCACTGATTCCAATGTAGCCCTGCACCATGCATTTTTCATAAACACCCTGGATTAAAGGGGAGGTATGTCAACCCTATTCCAGAGGCTTAAAGTTGTCCTTCCCTCTCCCCCCACCCATGCCCCCAAAGTTTATTGCAAAGATTGAACTAGATAAGTATTGTAAAACACTTTGGACAGTGGATGGGCTGTAGAAATTATTAATAATAATAAGCAGAATTTCTGGCTGAATCCATGCCATCCCTGCTCCCTGAAACATATTAGTCCTTTTCCCTTGCTGCCCCTCCGCCATGCCTGGAACTCCCTCCCTGAATACATATTCTCTGCTCCTTCCATCCCAACCCATGCCTAGTGAAAACCCACCTCTTCCATCAGGCTTTTCATAGCTCATCCCCAGAGATTCATCTCTGATGCCTACTCTCTCATCCTTCATTCAGGGTCCTCCCTCACTCCTCTGTAACTAAGCTAAGTAGTGGTTCATCTGTAGAAAATGCAAGAAACCTTGTACTGCTGCAGCGACATAGGTCTGTGTTTTTGGAACAAGAAGTTCTGGGTCCAACCCCCAACAGAGACCAGGTATAGTGTCACCAAAAACAGTGGGCCTGGTATGTTTCACTGTGTGTTTCCCCCCACAAAGGTACAGAGAGAGATGTTCTCTGTACATACATATGCAGAATGCCTTCATGTTCTGTGCTGAAGTGGAATTTATCCCTTCCCCTGTCATGGCATTGGATAGATGAATATAGCCATCCATCATAATATCTCTGTGGGGAAAATACTTGGCTGTATAAAATGTTCACCTCAGACCCAAGTGAGCTTTGCGTTTGTGGTTTAATGTGAATGAGAACCTGAGCCAATGCTTGCAAAAGGTTTCTCTGAGTGAGGGAAGGGAATGCATACAGCTACAAAACTGAGGATCAGCCCTGTCTAATATATTCATCTTTTGATCAGTGGCTGTGTCTTTCAGGTCTTTCCTTAGGTCAGGTTAAGAGCTATCTTTGTTCCTGATCCGCAATAACAGAGGGAGGTGGAGGAAAACAGCAACTGTTTATGTCTCCTTCTCTGAAGAATGAATAAGAATAAAAGTACTAGGAAAAGGCAGATTGATGATTTGCTGGAGGAACTGTAGCAAGGAGGGTTGAAGTATTCATGTTCAGGAAGAGAGCTAAAGCAAGGGTGGGGAACATTTTCCTTCCTGGGGGCCACTTTGAAAATTAGTACAAGCTCCACACGCCAAATAAGGGTTGTGGTGGGGTGCTTTCCCGGATGGAGGAACAAAGGGGAAGATCTAGATCAGGACCTGTGTTCACTGGTCCCTGGTCTAGATAATAGATTTATTTAATGGAACCATCTCCTATCCTCATCCTCACTCCCTTCCCCTGGGCTCATTCAGTGCTTGAGAGCATGGAATAATGGTGCTTTCTGACGTGATGGCTCCCATCGCCACCACAGACTGCTCTGGGTGGTGGCAGGAACCGTCACTGGCTGGAACTCGGCTTGACTGCTGAACAAACATTACAGCAGCCAGGTCAGGGAGGGGAACAGGGAGATCCACGGATGTGTGTCCACACATCCCCACCCCCACACTATGTGGAGTGTCCTGCCCCCCTCAATGGACAGCCATGGCAGTCTAGGATGGCTCCGATGGTTGCCTGGGAGCGCCACCACTCCGGACCAGTGTAAGTACAGCTGGCCTTCGTCTGTGACAGCCCCTTTACATGCAGTCGGGCAACCCTCACCTGGTCAGGTGGTGGTGCTTAGCCCAGGCTATGACTTGGGGATGGTCCTGAGTCACAGCCCGGGATAACACTGCCACCCACTGGATAATGACCCATGCTAACATCTGGCAGGCACATTCAAGTGTGATGGTGGGCTGCGGTCCGATGTGTGGCAAATCTGAAAACACCCTAAATCCACAAACCAGATCCAAGGATTATAAAGGAAATTAAAAAAACAACAACAGCCATGAACCAGAATTTGGCACATGGGCCAGAGGTTCCCTCAAGGATTTGGAGAGCTATGTGATAAGGCATGCAACTTTGGATTCATGTGGAAGCTATGTAGTTTTTTCCCCCTCCACAGCCAACATGGAGCTAGTCTGTTGCAAACTGTCCTCACACAAAAAGGCATTTCTCTCACCACATCATATCCTACTAATCTGTACAGCAGCTGGGAAGTCTTATTTTCACTCTAGTCTTCTCACAAACTTAGGAGAATACACATCCAATTCCATAGGTCTTGAGACAACCTCTGTGCCTCGCCAAAAGATTCTTCAGGGGGGTGATGAATAAACGTGTCTAAGAAAAGTTGGCCTTCGGATGAACTTCCTTACAATTGGGAGAATAGAACTTTCCTACATACTAACACTTCATTCAAAGTTCCTTTTTTTCTGAGGTCATCATGTAAATGCTGCCATTGATTAGAGAACTGTCCATACTTACTTAGAATTTCCGCAAATTTGAAAAACCAGTTTACTGGTGGATTTTGGTTAGATGAGAATTATGTTATCATGCCAGAGATATGCAGATACTTTAATAGTCCCATATCACCTCTAATTTAAACAGCTGCTGTTGCCCCATTCTGTTAAACATCTGCTTCAAAGCAATATTCCCATCAAAATTTCTGATGCTTCTGCCAGCTGTTTCTAATAGACAAAAAAAAAGTTACTACCCTATAAATGACAATCATTCAGGGCTCTCTATAATTATATAACCGCACTGAAAAAAAAATCAGACTTATTTTCATCATGATCAAATGAATATTCTGATCATGAGATATTGTCTGCAAAAGGTTATTCATTCTGGATGACAGACACTTTGGGAATAAAAAGCCAGTTTTGGAGGGTGAAGTCAGCCGCACTATCTAACTGCAGTAATGAGGAAGACTAAAGGAAATCGCTGATCTATAAAATGAACATGAAATTGCAGAGACTCATAAAGGATGTAACACGATTTGAGATTAGTATGACAATTTATACTGCAGATTCAAATGCACTTTTATACTTCTCCAACAATAGAGGGTTTGAAGTGAAGATAAACTACAGCATTATGAAGGCTGAGAATAAAAGCAAAAGAATCCTAGAATAGATACCCCGATCCAAAGTCTGCATGTCCATGCAGTGCATGCTGCACAAACATAACAATGTGTGTGCACTGCACATACTCAGTGCACTCTGTAAGCTTGCGTTGTGCGTGCTGGGTGCACACAGATCTTGGTGTGGGTTCCTAAAGCTGCCTTTATAAAAGCATTCTTAACTAGGAAATCTCAGTTCAGATTGTGGTAAAACAAGGCTCTGGACATTAATCAATATCACAAAGGTGTGTCAGCTAACTATTTGAGTGATAATTGCCTCACTACTACCGCCATCAAAATTTAAATGCCTCTCTCTCGAATACACAGAAAAATTGTACACATTAATTAGTTTGCAATTATATGTATAGGTGAGCATTTTAAACAGATAAATAGAATTCTCCATAAATAAAAGGGTTATACTTTAAAATATAATATATAATGTAAAAGATATTTAACATGACTTGTACAATATCAAAATGTTCACTATATTAATGATGATGATGATGATGATTGATGATTAGAAAGCATTTATATAGCGCAGGTAATGTACCTGGTGCTTTACAAAGTAATGGAATAGACACGGTCCCTGCCCTAGGGCTTACAATCTGAGGGGGGAGACGAAGGAAGGGGAACAGAGGGAGAGACAAGGAGTGTAACATTCACGAAGATGCAAGGTTCCAGGTGCACGTGCTTGACTGTTACATCGAGAGTGATGGCTGCCTGGCCCGTGTGGTGAGGATATGAGTACACAGACCTCAGTTAACAAATTGTACTGGATGGTATGTAGGGAGTGAGGAGTCAGGGAGGGCAAAGTGGAAGAGGTGGGTCTTGAGGAGGGATTTGAGGAGGGATTATAATCTGAAATTCTTTGAATCTTCATCAGACAACAGAGCCTGGTTCTCTATTTAGGATCTGCTTTGGCTTTTAAAGACCCACCTGGCTTCTTTGAAAATGAACCGAGCTGTAAATGCCATGGGAAATATAAGAATGCCCCTTGATTCTATTTTGTTACAAATTATTATCTTTGAATGCATGAGAGGAGGTGATGTTGTTGTCCAATGCAAACATAAGAAATATTTTTATATGGACATTGAAGGGGATCCTTTTTAAGTGAAGTTATAGAATCTTGAGTTTTTAGGATTAAAGAGTGCGAGTTTCATCGCTGTTCCCAATGGTATACGACTTACTAACTGTGGCTGTGATCCACAAACCATTTCCTCCAGAATACTTCCAATGAAGTAAATTCCAGGGTAAGTGTTTGTGGATCATGGTCCATCTCTCTTTGCTGTAGCACATGAATTTGCTAAAATACATTTGACTTTTTGCAGTTTTAAGTCAGATGTTTGTTTCTCTCTAAATAGGCAACATGATATTGGGTGAAAACAGACATGACGCTAACCACCATTTGTGGTCATATATGCATCGGTATTTTCAGATGTTACGAGATCACGCTCAACCACAGACAATCCCCTGTGGTGGGGAATGGTCCCGTAACGTCTATTTTGATCCCCGCCAGATGTTCACCACAGTGAACCACCGGCGGGGATCAAAATAACCACACTTTCGAGGATGGTCCAGGGACCATCTCCGAAAGCGTGGTCAAAGTGATTCCCGCCGGGAGTGAACACCCGGTGGGAATCACTTTTTGCCCCCAACAAACGTGACGTTACCACGCTCAACTATAGCGGGATTCACCGTGGTTGAGCGTGGTAACGTCTCGTCTGGCCCCTGACCACGGCCTGGAATCGGCGGCCATGGAGAGGATGGGTTTTTTATTTTCTTTTATGTCTCCCTTTTATGTATTTTATATATTGTATGTATATTTTTAAATATTTTAATTTTTGTAAGCTGCCTCATGCTGCCTAGGCAGGAGAGGCAGGATATAAATGGTGTAAATAAATAAATAAGTAAATAAATAAATATTTGTTTTGTCCTTTAGTCATCCATATGCCTCTACCCACTTTCCTCAAATCTGTTAAAACTAGCTTTAAAATGTTAAGTTAAGAACAGAAGAAGTGCCATACAGGTTTACACCAATGGTCCATTGAACCCAGCATCCTGTCTCTGACAGTGGCCAATCTCGGTCACTTGGGAGAAGTACCTGACAGGTCATAATGGGGTGATCCTTTCCCTGTTCACTCCAAGCTCCCAACACTCAGAGGTTACATCCCCCAACCTACTTGACTAATAGCCGTTAATGGACTTATTCTCCAAGAACTTATCCAATCCTCTTTAAAACTCAACTATACTACTGGCCTTGACCTCATCCTCTGGCAGCAAATTGTACAATGAGTGAACAAATATTTTCTTTTATTTGTTTTAAATCTGCTGCCAGTTAGTTTCATTGAGTGCCCCCTAGTTCTAGTATTATTTGAGGGTAAATAACAATCCCATATTTACTCGTTCCACAACACTCATGATTTTATAAAATTCTATCATATCCTCTCTCAATCATCCCTTCTCCAAGCCGAAGACCCCTAATCTATCAAGCCTCTCCTCGTGCAGAAGTCATTCCATACTCTTTTTTGCCCTTCTCTGTACCTTTTCCAGTTCTACTATATCGTTTTTGAGACGTGGAGACCAGAACTGCACACAATATTCAAGGTGCAGTCACACCATAGATTTATATAAAGGCATTATGATATTTTCATTTTTATTCTCTATCTCTTTCTAAATGACTCCTAATATTCTCTCTGCATTTTGACCACTGCCAGTGAGCTGAGGATTTCAATGTACTGTTTATATTTATAGACGGTATTTTCAGACGGGACAGGGCCAATTGACCGCGTCACAGAACCAATCTGGTGATCCCCTGCTGGGGCCACCGCGTCATGGCCCAACAGATGTGCTGGGGACTCCCGGTGGGGAATCGGGGAGGGGGCGGGGCCACGTGGCACAATGTGCGGCCGCACGGCCCCGCCCCCCCACGCTCCCCTGCCAATGCGGCCACAGCGTCCGCCCGAATCGACCTCGGGCTGGAATCCCTGCGGGGATTCCAGGCCATGGCCGCCGTCCAGACGGATGGCTCGGTTCATCTCGGCGGGGAATCGCCTTCACCACGCGATCACTGCTGGTCCTGCCGGTTCAGCCGATCACATGGTGAATGTGATTCCCCGCCGCGATTGACCGTGGTGAATATCTGGGGGGGAACATCCATTCCCCCATCAGACGTTACGTGGTCACAACCACCACAGGGAATTGACTGTGGTTGACTGTGATCTCGTAACGTCTGAAAATACCCAGAGACTCCAAGATCCTTTTCCTGAGTGGTAACCCCTAATTTACAACCCAGTATTGGGTATTTTCAGACGTTACAAGATCACAGTCAACCACACTCAATTCCGCGTGGTGGCTGTGATCTCCTAACGTCTGTTGGGGGAAACGGATGTTTCCCCCCAGATGTTACCACGGCGTGGAATTACATTCACCACGCGAGCAGCTGAAGTGGAGGGACCAGCAGCCGCCGTGTGTCGAATGCAATTCCACGCTGTGGTGAACCCCGGAGTCTCGTCTGGTCGGGCGCCACGGCCCAGGATCACCGGTGGGATCCTGGGCC
>QEPC01000656.1:261324-275597 GCA_003113815.1 Sphenodon punctatus
GAGGGAAATATGGGGAGGCATCCTAGGTGGCAACATTTCCATTGTAACATATTAGTAAAGCCTATTGATGTTCACTGTTGTGAAACAAAAGCAAAGAGATTGATATGAAGTAGCTTTATGTTCTGATAGCAAAAACAAACAAAATAATATGTTATTAGAGAGTGGAAAAATACCAGCATTGGGAGACTGTGTGTGTTGCTCTAAAACATTCCTTTTCCTTTCCCTGTTCCTCACATAGTTTAGAGAGACAGTTGCCAAAAAGGCTAACTCATATAAATCTCTGTGCAGATCTCTGAGCTGTACATTTATCAAACAATAAAATTAATGCATGAAGCTGGATAAAGTATAACTTCCAAAATCCAAGCAATAAAATCCACATTCACACGTACGGTCATGGAATGTTGAGGCCGGAAGAGACTTCAAAGATTTTCCAACCTAACCCTAAAAACTATGGCAAGATTAACTAAACCATTCCTGACTAATACTTATCAAGCCTCCTCTTAAAAATCTCCAGTGAAGGAGATTCCACAACCTCCCTTGACAGCTTGTTCAGCTGCCCAAACATTCTTACAAGAAAATTAATATAGGATGTTACTCCTAAATCCTAAGCACTGAAATCCACTTTTATATTTTGACTGCAGTCCTCAAACCACTTACTTCAACATAGTAATTATTAGAGGAGTGCGGCCTAGGGCACAATCGTGACTTAATTGAAGTCAATAGCTAAATTCCCATTGACTTCAGTGCAGTCAAGATTGTGCCATTACAGTCATATTCTCATAAGTGTAGCCTCAGCTTTGTTGGTGAATATTTACATTTATGCAGCTTATAGTTGATTTACAGGTGCAAATCTGTGTACTTGTATAGCAGCATACTTTTTGTCAGTAAAATTCAGGCAGTTAGAGGTGCAAATTATTAGATTTCTGCTAAGATCTGAAATTAAAAAAAAGGTCCCAGTTCTTCTGGAAATCTAACTTTGTGTTATGTCTCATGATAGGCTATGTTGATCACAAGCTCTTTTTCCCCATGTAAAAAACTAAGCCAAACCCTCAGTGTAACTTTACTGACCTCAGGTCTGTGATTATGCTGATCTGCACCATCAGAAGTCCAGCAATATATAATCCAAAAACTCACAGCCAAAAGATTAATGCTAGTATGATAACCTTTCCTTGTTATTGCATATCACAATTGTGTGGTGTTGAATGTACCTTTTACGTGCCTTTTAAGTCCTTGTTTTATGAATGCTGAACTACAAAGTGTCAATGTGCAGATGACAGTGAGATCATTAGATAAAGAGAGACAAAGGTTAAATGAAGTTACTTTTTCACTGCTAATTCCATAGCAAATCTGTGTCTTTGAAACCTTTTGCCTGTATACTATTAAATACAAACCAGATAAATAGTGGACATACCCGTGTGTACAGAATAACTTCCCTGCATTTTAGCATTTGCTCAGGATGCAAGTTACCTTAAAAATGCAGTCGGTGTTCCGTGCCCAAAGTGATTACCTGAGAATGACTGGCTGGAGACATGTCTTGCTCATCAGCATTCTGCGCCACTGCTGAAAGATGAAGGAGAAAGGGTGGAAAAAAGCAGAAACATGAAAAGGAGAGGAGATAAAAGGCGATCAGTGAGGCAGAAAATAAGGACACTGTCAAATTGTTTAGGAACAAAATTTCACATACCTTAAAAGTTGTACATTATAGTAGCAGCACATGTCCTCCTATTCCACTCATGTTTCCCTTTAAATTGATCACTGCAGCAATGAATAATTTAAAAAAGAGAGAGTAGCACATCATGTAGGGCCCTATGCAATACAGAAGTTTGCATTATTGTCACTACTTCATAAGAGGTAAAGATGTGCCTACCCTTCCTGCCCAAACAATTAGGTGAACACTACAGACACACAGTAGAAGAAGGGGATACAGCTGTTCTCAGTTCGCTTTGCTTCACCCTCTTTTGATTACAGACAATCTGTAGATAGACAATGGGTGATTTCAGACGTTATGGGGCCCTTTGGCCCCATACCGAAATCACCCTATTAATTCCCCGCCGGGGTGACCCCGTCACGCCATATCAGATGTGCCGGGGGATCCTGGTGGGGAATCTGGGAGGGGGCGGGGCCACACGGTGCAACGTGCGGCCGCACGGCCCCGCCCCCCTCCACGCTCCCCGCTGCCCGCCCTCTGGGGAGACGGGCGGGCGGCGGGGCCAATGCGGCCGCCACGTTGAGCCAGATTCGCCACGGCCCGGGGTCCCGCCGGTGATCCCGGGCCGTGGTGCCCGACCAGACGAGACGCCGGGGTTCACCCCGGCATGGGATTGCATTCGACACGTGGCGGCCGCTGGTCCCGCCGCTTTGGCCGCTCACATGTTGAATGCAATCCCATGCCGTGGTAATATCTGTGGGGAAACATCAATTTCCCCCAACAGACGTTACGCGATCACAGCCACCACGCGGAATCGAGCGTGGTTGACTGTGATCTCGTAACGTCTGAAATCACCCAATATGTAAAAACAGAAGTGACATCTGTGCAGTGGCAGTCTGAACCAGGGTGGGAAGCCACAGTGGACACAGTCCATACTGGATTCGGGCATCAAGCAGACATGCCCATGGCCGGGGCACTTGGGAGGGCAGGGAGCATGGCGAACATGCAGCCAGCACTCTGACCCCCACCATGGCCCAGGCCATGTCCTCTGACCTGAACAGACATGATAGCCTGCTGTGGCCTGCTTTGGCCTGCTTGGGCAGGCCTTAACCCGGGATGTGACTCTGGGGATTTTTTGAGGTCAGAGCCTGGGCTAGCCGCTGACACAGTACGGGGCAATCTGGGGCCAACATCTGGCAGCATCTGCACAAACATGCAGGTGAGGTCTGGGCCAAAGCAGGCCACAGCGGGTCACTGTCATATCTGTTTTTACCCAAAGTAGTTCAAATTAGGAATGGGTGAACAGAACGCAGTTCGGATGTTCGGATGTTCGGTCGTTCGGTTCGAAACCTGAGTTTGGGTTCGATGGTTCGGTTCAGCTGAGTTCGGTTTGGCCGAACTTGGCCGAACATTCAAAAATAGCGAAACCGAAACCAAAATGAAATAGAAACCTAATTTTCGGTCCTGTAAAGATGTATTTCCTGCCCCCAAACTCATTCGAACTCACCCAAACACGACCAAACTGTTTGGTCGTTCGAGAGTTCTGTTCGGACGTTCTGTTCGGATACCCAAACAGACCGAGTTCGGTCCGAACTCCGAACATCTGAAATGCGTTCACCCATCCCTAGTTCAGATATCATCTTTTACTGGACCAACTTCTCTTGTTGAGAATGAGCAAGCTTACAAGCCACACAGGGATGTTTCACGGATATGCACAGGACCCTGAGTGGTCCCAAAACTTTCATACTCTTGTCAGCAGAAGCTGACCCAATAAAAATATCTGGACTACTTTGTCTCCCTCTCTTACATTTGGGAACAACTTGGCAACCACAGTCTCCCTAGAACATCATTGGAATTTCTGTTACTGCTCTGATTTCAGCTCACACTTGCACAGGAAAACATTTTTATAAGTGAAAAACCAACAGTTTCTTAGAAGAAGAAATATTTTCAGAAGTCCCTAAGTGATGGAATCTAGGGATGAGCGAGCAGAATGCGGTTCGGATGTTCGGACGTTCAGTCATTCAATTCGAAACCCGAGTTTGGGTTTGGTTGTTCGGTTGGGCGGAGTTCGGTTCGACTGAATTTGGCCAAACATCCGCACCGCGGTATCGATATAGATACCGATACCTAAATCAAATATTTTTTTCGGTATCAGTATCATTTGGCCCTGAAACCACCCCTGGTCTCCACCCCTGGTGACAGGAAGTCTGCTCCTCAGCTGCCTCCCTCTTCCAATCACGTTTTTCCCACATAAAGTCATGTTTTTCCCACCCCCAAACTCATCCAAACTCATCCAAACTTTTCCGAACTGTTCAGCCATTCGAACGTTCAGTTCGGCCATTCGGTTCAATCGTCCGAACAAGCCGAGTTTGGCCCGAACTCCGAACATCTGAACCACGTTCGCACATCCCTAATGGAATCTAATCAGCGTACAAAAGCAGGCACACAGGCCTTGGAATACGTTCTGTATGAACCTAGAACTTTCACAGAACAATCAAGTAGAAAACCTATGTTCCCTTTTACTCCAATAAAGGCATGCATCAGGAAGCCCCGTAATGTAGCTTGCAAGGGGGATTCCATTTCTTTCTTCATGTTTTCCATGAAAGGAGGTGTCTCTCTAATTCATTTATGAGGAAGTTTTAATGGAGATCTAATCCTGCCCTTAGTGCAGATGACATCCGTGTTTTATTAGAAACAACATGGGATTCCTACTAGCATTGAAATGAGCAGTTAAACTGCTACTTGCGAGAAATCTTGCCATATTGGGAACCAGGATCGATTTCCCAACCATTTCCAAATACCGATGCAATTTCTCGCACAATACCATGAGATACCAACCTGATTTACCAACTTTCCACTCAGCACTTACCATGTACCATTCATTTACTGCTTACTGTATTGCTGCGATTTCTGTTTTACTTCCAGGTTTGTTGTTTCTGCATTTCCAAGTCAATCGTAGTGCAAATAGCCTGCACCTTAACCTCCACATCAGTTCCTCTACTCAGAAATGTTGTTCTAGGTTGTTCCCTTTGCTTTGACTAATCTGCAACTGGATTGAAGATTAGTAAAGGAATCTGCGTACCAGCCAATGAGTGACAAGGATGTTCAAGGAAAAAGTGAGAATAAGAAATGTGGTATTGCATTTGTATTACCTTGTGGGATTTGAAATGGATGGCAAAGTGGCAAATGGGATTGGTAAGCAGAAAGTCAGTGAGTCGGCTGAGACATTACTGTCAGTACCAAGAGGTTCTCGATTAGATCAAGGCGATATAGGGAACTGGGATTTTGGCAAGATTTCCCGTTTTGGTGAAATTTTGTGTCAGCCCTAATTCCTACCCATGCTGATAAGGCAAAACCTTGTGTCTGAATGTACAATTTTAATTTTCAGACTGCGCTGTTCCACTGTTTTCAATGAAGTATGTTAAGATTTATATCAGCATGAGAGGAAAAAAATCAGGTTCTGGTTCCATAAATTAATGTTGAGATGGGCTAATTTCCAACATCCCATCTGGATTTCATCCAACAACTCAAACTCTCTAGACTGAGACCCTGGGACCTAAATTGAGGTAGTTCTTTACAGAAATAAGGGTCAGCTGTGAGACAAGCATTCATGGTTGGGTTTCAGCCCTTGCTCAAAAGCGTCGGGTTGTAAGAATATGGGATTTTACGTCTATCCTATTTCTAATTCCATGTTATTGGTTTGTCATAGGAGAGTCATGCTCTCATGAAGTTTTTTAAAAATGCAAAACATATGCTTCTGCTGCAGTGGCGAGAAAATAAAAAAGCGCTTAAACTGAGCACAATCAACAATAAAGCACTAGAAAATTATGTAACTGAAAATAAAAATAGATTTCATCAATCCTCATCAATGCATATTAATGTACCAGTGAATCACTGCAGTGATCATACTGTAAGCAGGACCATTTTTGCAGGAGGCACTTGGAATAAATCTTGACAGCACAGGAAAAATGTTTCCTTTTCTCTTTACCTTTCATCTCTAATCAGCGACTTTCTCTTGATTGCTCTTTCCTAGTTATTTCAAGAAATAACTACATGTTCAAATATACAAGAATGATCAGTCAAATCAAAATAAACAGTGCCAGTCAGTGTGCCTTTGGAGCTTTGTGATTGTGTATGAATGATACATCAGGCAAAATCCGCAATAGATTCATTGAAGGGATTTATTTTCTTTTCCAAGTCAGAGGAACAAATAGTGCTATGGATCTATCAGATCACTCACTGCACACTCTGGGTGCAAAAAGGGTGTCACACACCTGGGGCCTTAGCCCCCCTCCCCTCTCCCCTCCCCTTAGCTGTTTTCTCCGTCTTTGACAGCACACTTTCCCTGTTTCCTGATAGAAGGTCTGGAGGACACAATAGGATGAGACTGGGTGGAGACTTGGCTCCACAACCACACCACAGCACAGATAAATCTTTGAACACACAGAGGGCATGGACTAGACAAACTACAGTTTACTCAAGAGATTCCTAAATTGGGGCCAGGAGGACCCAAGGTGAGGGACACATCATCGGCAGAAAAGACTCGCAATCCTGATTGATTTTTTTAATATATATATCTATTATTTTGCATGTCAGTGGGTGTTAATGGATGTCACCATGTGATGTAAGTCCCACTCCGAGGAAGGAAGGGAGAATCTTCCCATTCCTGTAGACTGCCCCAGCTGGGGAGGGAGGACAGGGTGTGTGGAGTGACATGTGGCCGCTTGGCCACGTTCCCAAAATTGCCCCCCCATGACAAATAGCCATGTCTGCCTATTACAGGAAGCCATGGCTCACTGCAATGGCAACCTCCCAAACACCAGTAGGAGCCAGGCCAGGAATACACGTTCCTACATGGATCACTTGCTTTGCCCCAGCTGAGTGGGAGCCAGGTGCAGACTGTGGGCCCGGCTTGTACCAGGCTCACATTTCCCACCCGGCTCCTACCTGAGTGATGTTTGAACCAGGATCACATATGGTGGGCCCAGAACAAATATTGAGGCAACACGTTGGTCCAGCCAGGGTGAACTGGGCCTAGCTGGGCCAGCATACTGTCTGTTTTCACCCTTTGTAGTTGCCTGGGGTCATGGAATTATATTTAAGTCTCAAAATGAGGTTACTTGGTCCAAATTTTGGAAAACACTGGTTTACTCATCTTTCAGAGTAGCAGAAAGGAGTCTACATATGTCCAAGTCCCAGTCTCGCTTCCATGTTACTCCAGGGTATTAGACTGTCCAGGGCTCTAAGTAGAAATGCTGAAATGTGCAGTTTACAGCTTCTCTATTCCTCCCTCTCTCCATGCCTCCTCCTTCTCTCTCCATTCATCAGCCTCCTCTATCTCTCTCTGATGTGGATCACCCTGGCTCTTCACACCCACTCTTGCTGATTCTCTCTGTATGTATGGAGGAAAGTCCTTTCAGTTCAGGGTCATTATTTTGATGTTTATCAGTACTTCATTTACTTTGACTTTAGCAAACAGTAAATAGTACCACTGAAGTGAGTGAGGACTGACTGCTGAAAGAGTAATTGGGACATGGACAAGGGCCCCAGTCCAAGGTCCATCTCCCAACTACATCACCACCATCACAAGAAGAAGTAGGTCTGCAGTGGGGTGTGCCAGCGGCAGCATGGTCAGGAGGCGGGCAACTTCCTGTGAGGCACCATATGAACATACATTGTGAGTGAAAACAGACATGACGCTAACCACCCTTTAACCATCCTTGGTGGTCATTTATCCACGGGTGATTTCAGACATGATGGGGCGCCTATTGACCCCGTCACGGAATCACCTTTTGATTTCCCGCCGGAATCAAAATGTCACGTCCAACAGACGTGCCGGCTAATTCCAACGAGGAATCGGGGGTGTGTGTGCGGCGCAACATGTGGCCGCACATCCCCGCCTCCCCACGCTCCCCCAGCTGTCCGCCCTCCTGGAAACAGGCGGACGCAGCAGTCAATCCGGCCGCTGCACCTGATTCCGTCCTGGAGTCTGGGCCACGGCCCGGAATCGGCGGCGGTAACAGATGTTACCATCCGCCAATTCCTGGCCATGGTTCAATTAACCATGCTTTCAGGGATGGTTCCCGGACCATCTTCAAAAATGTGGTTATTTTGCTCACCGCTGGTGGTTCACCATGGTTAACATCTGGCAGTGAGCAACCAGACGTTACAGGACCATCCGCCACCATGGGGGATTGTCCATGGTTGACTGTGATCTTGTAACGTCTGAAAATACCCCATGTTGCAGGGCTGCATAGGGCACCAGTATAGCCATGCAATATGCATAAATAACCACCAAGGGTGGTTAAAGGGTGGTTAGCGTCATGTCTGTTTTCACCCTGTGTGTGCTCCTGTGCATGCAATGTGGGTTAGGTCTGTGTGGACCTTGAATCAGGGGCTGTGCATGCTTTCAAACAGTTACAATGAACTTTGCATGCATGATGACTATACTTCATTTCTGCATCTTCATGCTGTAGAACAAACCATATTTTTATAAGCTGTTGAAAAGCTGTGGAAATTAAAGGTCAGTGCCCTGATTTATGAGACGCTGCACACAGAATTGCCACAGTATTAAATGTCTGAGCCTATGTGGCACCCATTTACTATACAGAAATTTGTGTAAGCTCAAATGGATGCTTTTAAGTTCTTAACAACTAAAAAGTCTTGTATTTTTATGATGCAAAGCACTTTATAAATTATGGCTAAATTACTAATAAGATGACCTTCAATTCAAACTTGCAGGATGAGTGGTTGGAATCAGAGGAAATGCCATTTGATTATCTGAGAACATATGATAGTAACAATTTTATAGCCAAAACAAGCATTTTAGGTTAGAAAAATGAGCAAAACATGATATGCATTCTGGATTGTTTTGTAATTCCTTTTCATTTAAGATAACTTTAAAACTTGGTAAAAAACATGTGTGGTTAATTCAACTCACATGTTTTCCTGGACCATTGACTCTTCAGCCAACAGCCACTCTGTTCTCTGTGCATAGAGTTACCAGGTTTAATGCAAATGAACTGTTTGCACGTCCGTTCCCTGCTCCGCACCCAGCTGAACTGAGGCACGCGAGCAGAGAGCTTAAGATGGCACCCGGGAGTCCCGGCTCTCGCGAGAGTCCCGGGCACCCGCAATTTGGTTGCTTGGCAACTTTCAGTCCCCCCACTCCCAAACTCCTTTCACGGCTGTCCTTCCCTCCTCACCTTCTTTTGCAGGGGGGTGGGATGCCGCCAAACTCCCGCTGCGGCAAACGTGGAGGGGACGTCTTCATGAACTAACATCAATGGAAGTTTTACCATTGACTTTATTAAGGTCAGAATTGTAGCCTAAGATAGCTGTAGTTTACTTTATTTTTTATTTATTTATTTTATTTTACAGATTTATATCCCGCCCCCTCCTGCAATGCAGCTCGGGGCGGCTAACAACAACAATAAAACATTAAAATTCACTTAAAATATAAATATAAAATACATCATCTAAAACACATCATATAAAACAGGGCTAATAAAATACATCATCTAAAACTGTGCACAGAGTTGATACAATGATGGTAATGCCTATTCTCAAATGCTACATTTTCCAAAAATTATAGCTATTATTTAGGCCCTTATCAATACCATGGATTTCAAAATCCTACCATGGATTCCAAAATCCCAAGACCTTCCATGAGCAGGGAAATCCTTCATACATTCAATATTTAAGGAAATTCATTACACTCACATATCTGCAGACTATAATTCTACCCCTGTAGAATACAGTTTTTGGATAATTATATTCTCTCTCTTAATTCAGTGTTTTATCCAAAGTTCAGTGTCATCAATGGGAGTACTGACCTCAAAAGAATTTCCATTTTGACTTTCTTTAAATGGGACAATTAGTTCAAGAGCTTCAAGAAAAGATTGGCTATTTTGGTCTTTCTGTGTCATGAAAAATGATGCTTTACTATGGCAGAACATTTCTTTCTTTCTTTCTTTCTTTCTTTCTTTTATTTTATTTTATTTTATTTTATTTTAAGAATTTTTATCCTGCCCCCCCCTGCCACAGGCAGCTTGGGGCGGCTAACAATATAAATATACAAGCAATATAAAAACATACATTAAAACAATTTATAACAATAGAAAGAAGTTATATAATAAAAAACCACCCACCCTAACCCTCTGCTCCCATCCCATCACCCATTTCCCTTACCAAAAGCCTGGCAGAACAGCACATTTTTTGGATTTTTTTTACAGTGAATGTGTTAATTTGTCCCTAAATAAATAAAATATTTTTCATTTGGGTGAAGGGAGGGGAAATATCTGTGAAGGCACCACAAATACACAAGGCTGGATCCAAGTAGGTGCAGGGCCCCAACAGGAGTCTCCTCTCCGAATGCCTGGGTCCGATGAATAAGATTGAAATACCAGAGTTTGAGAAGCAGAGGCATACAATAACGGTCCCCTGGGCTTCAAATGTAAGAAGCCGAGGTCATGGGAGATCTGCAATTCGTCTCCTTCCAACACATGGACATACTTCCCAATATTCAGTGGCCAAGAGGGACAAGCTCTGCTTCCTCAGCCAATAAGTTCATCCCCTCAATGCACTTACACACGCATGCACACTCCCCAACATTCCAAGTGCAGAAAAAAGGTACAGAATGTTTCTTGCTTATCGTTTCCTTACATATTCTCCTGTCATTCCATCAGCTCTCTATTATCCTCTCAAGTGTTTTTTTCTGGGAGGCAACCAGGAAGGGAGTGCCTATGGCTTGAATACTAGCGTTTTTGTGTGTCTCCTGGAAAAGGGACTTTGACCTGTGAAAGAAGAATAGTGGGATTCAGCACCCAAAGAGGGACTCTTGAGGGCTCATGAATAAACATTACAATGTTAGGAGTTGGCCCACATCTCCATTTTGCACAAAGTCCCAACTTTCTTAGATCTTGTACTGCATGTATATAAAGAAACCCATACTGCATGTATGTATGTATGCATGTATGCATGTATACAAATGGACTCAAGCCTGTGTTTTTTGAGCTTAGGACTTACACTAAAATCCACAGTAGTGCAGATTCAGAATCTAGTCTCAGTTCTAACCCCCAATATGACTTATTTGTATAGCTTCCTGCACTTCAAAATCCTGCTGGAGATTCAACCAACATTGGCATCTCCAGGTTACAAAAAACTAGTGTAGTTAGTCATGTGCACCCCCTTTGAAAAGGATCGTCAACTCACATAATTTTTATTATGAGTTTCATAATGATACATGTTCTAGGTATTTTCTTAAAATCTCAGCTGCAAAAAATAAATGAGAACGTCAGCTTTTGTTAAAAATAAAACAAACCACCACCACTTTTCTAGCATTTACAGTTGTAGAGTAGGCCTGAAACAACATGCGGCAGTGTCCGACAATTCTGTCAGAAACCTCCCATCCATTGCCGTTTCCCTGACACAGGGAACATGGACATGGCATCCCAACACTTTTTTTGATGCTTGCTGCTGCTTTCCGCTATTGCCTATCAGTATTTCTCGGCAATGGAAAAATTGTCAGAAACTGTCTCAAGTCCCATAAATAAATAAATAAATAAAATTAAGTGTTGGAAATTGCCTCAATGTGATGCTGAACTGTTGGAAAAAGTTGGAAATGTCAGAAAAACGGTCAGAACTGTCAGTGACAAAATTGTCACTATTAACTTAAGTGCTGCAGAATACTTGGGAACTGTTGCAAAATGTTGGATAGTGCTACAAACCGATGGGAAATGCCGTTGGAGTGGCAGCACAACCGCTGAAACGTTGACAGTAAACAGCAAAATGGCAAACAACGCTGCCAGAAGGCATATAGAAAGGACCCAAAATTTAACATCTCATAATTTTTAAGTCAATTTCTTGATTTTGGGGGACCCTAACTCATAATTTTATCAACCTATTGGCTATAATAAGGACTATAATGGGGACAGGTAATGCAGCTGCACCAGGGCCCATGAGCCTGGGGTGGCCATGTTCTCTAGTGCAGTTATGACTTCTGCCCTCTTCTGTGCCCCATCCAACCTATCTACGCCCCATGGAATGGACAATCCTGAGTAATGAGAGTGTCCCTGAAGCAGGCCAGAAGCAGGAGGCCTGTAGGCTGAGGTTTCTGATTGACAGAGAACCCTTTGGGATGTATGATTTTAACCATATAGATTGCGTAGGGAGGCTGTAGAAGGTACTTCCTTGGATGCTTTCAAGACTTTTATTTATCTAATTTATTTATTTATCTAAAATTGATATCCCGTCCCTGCTGCCCACAGGGCAGCCCGAGGCAGTGAACAACATTCATTAAAATAATATAAAAATTTTAAAACAATTTAAAATACAGTATGTGGGGAAAAAACCCCATCCCCATCCCCACCCCTCCCCTCCCCCTCGCCAAAAGCCTGATGGAACAGCCAGGTCTTACATTATGCTGAAACAGCAGGAGAGTGGGAGCCAACCGAGCCTCCTCCTGGAGTGAATTCCACAGCACAGGGGCGACCACCAAAAAACATCTAACATTGGTGGTCACCCGCCTCACCCAGGGAACCTCCAAAAAGGCTCCCACGGACAATCTCAAGGGTCGCACGGGCACATGGGGAGTGAGGCGGTCCCACAGATAAGCAGGGCCCAGGCCGTGAAGGGCTTGGCTTGACAAGTAATGTTTGTGATAGTGTAGGTAGATTATATCCTGCCTTGGTCCAGGGAATAGGACTGGATGATCTTTGAGGCCCCATCCAAACCTATGACTTTATCCAGTGCAGATAGGAAATAGCTCAGAGAAGCCATTAGGTTGTTCTACAATGTGCCCAAGGCTGAACCAATCCTCATCAGCTCTCACATTCTGGGACAGCAACTGAAATTGGGTTAGTAAGGCCTTTAAATTGGGGTAGAACTTAGAGTGTAGGATTCCAAGTGGGTACGATTCCAGGTGATTCTTGATAGGTTTTGCGTGGTTTTGTTGCTGCCTGGGGTGACAAAATTACATTTAAGTCTCAAAATGGGGTCACATAGACAAAAAAGTGGCAACTATTACTAAACTGGTAGGGGCCCCAGTGTGTTAGGCAGGACTGGCCTTACCACAGGGTGATGTGGGGTGACAGCCCCAGGCCTTGCTATTTTCTCCACTTCCAATGGCCCCCGTAATATGGCCTGCATTTTTACCATGGTAGAGTCAGGACCCCCACTCCCTCTTAGGGTGGCCTCAAACATGACCCTCTCTAGGAACTGTGGTGGTAGCACCCGGGCGCCCATCAGCACCACGTGATTGGAGGCGGGGCCGAATTAGCCAAGCGCAGGCTAGTCATTCTGGAGTGGATGCTGCAAGAGGCAGACACACCTCCTGCAGCTTGGAACTGCATACAGGTGGATTCTCCCTGCCAAGAAGCTGCCGACTTGAGCAGTCTTCCTGATCCCAGTCCGGCCCTGACCCATCAGGTCCCCGGAAGCACAGGGAACTGAAGGGGGGCTCCTGTGTGCATCCTGCTCATCAATAAAAGGAAGTTACCTCAGGGAGGTAATTGTGAGTAATTGCCCCAATCAACTTCAGGGGAGCCTGGCCTGGAGACACTACAGGGACACACAGAGGGTGCTCCCAAGGGGTTCGGGGCATTTATCTTTGCCCTGGACTGCCGCTGGTGTTAAACACTGTAAAGACAAACAGCAACAGTTCCTGTTCCATTTGAGACTTTTATTTTTTCAAGCTAAGCTATAATAAGTAGCAAAATACAAACAACGGTGCTTTATGCACAGTATATCTGAGAGCATGCTTATCTGTATCTAGTGGGAAACAATGGCTGAAAGATAATCCACTGAAGCAAATAATATATTTCTTATAAAAAAATTAGCTGCTTCTCATCAGCTAATTAATTATAAACCCAAATCTAATCGCTGATGGTTGCTATTCCAAATTGTTTTTCTCCTAAGAGAAATTATAGGAATTGGTTTTGAGTGAAACCCTGGCTTCTAATTTGTAGGAAAGTTCAGGAAGCTTTGTAGCAGATTTTAATCACTGATAATAGCTGGATTATGAATTCTAATTGCGCTTTCCAGAGACACTTTTGTCTTTAACAGACATTTTAAAATTATGAAATAAAGGAATTATCGAAGACTCTCCCTTTTCAGCAGAGATAAGAAGGCATTCCCCCCAAGTATCGGGTGAGAGTTTGTTGGTTATTTTGCTTCTCTTTGGACGTTTTTAGATGAGACCTTATTTCTGCTGGAGGAGGAGAAACCAACTTGCGTAGGAGGAAGGAGAGGGTAAGTTGTTCACCCCTTGCTACTGGAAGTCAGCCAGGTGCCATTGGAATGGATGTTTTATTCGGTACAATCATTGACTGAAAATGATGCACCTTTAATGAGTAGGGATGGGCGAATGCGGTTCATAAGTTCAAAGTTCGGCCCGAACTCGGCCTGTTCGGACGACCGAACCTGAACTGACCGAACCAAACTCTATTCCGAAAACCGAAACGACCAAGCAATTCGCTCAGTTCGGATTGCGTTCAGTTGAGTTCGGATTGCAAAAACGTGTCACATGAAGGCAAAATGTGACAGGGAGGGGGAGTCAGCTGAGGAGCAGACTTTCAGGCACCAGGGGTGGAGAGGCTTGGAGTAGCAGCCAGCCTGCCCAATCACC
>QEPC01000656.1:285667-299476 GCA_003113815.1 Sphenodon punctatus
CAGACTGCGAAGCCAGTGGTCTGAGGCGAAAAGGGATGGTGATTGGGCAGGCTGGCTGCTACTCCAAGCCTCGCCACCCCTGGTGCCTGGAAGTCTGCTCCTCAGCTGACTACCCCTCCCTGTCATGTTTGACCTTCCAGTGTTACTTTTTTTGCTACCCAAACGCGATTCGAACTGACCAAACTGTTCGGTTATTTCAGTGTTTGGTATTGAGTTTCGTTCGCTCGGTTCGTGTTCAGATTCGGATTCGGGTTCAGGTTCGGTTGTCTGAACAGCCCAAGTTCGGGCTGAATTCCGAACTTCTGAACAGGGTTCGCTCATCCCTAGGACCAGAGAGATTACAGAATGCTCTCGGGGAGTTACCCTCTGATCTTGACAACCAATCGTTTGATGACCTTGTTGCTTTCTGGAACATCTTGCTGACCGAGGCCATCAACCGGACAACTCTGAGGCATCTGCTCCTAAAGCATCAGCACTGCAGGCCTCCTTGGTTTACTGAGGAACTGTGGGAGCTGAAGTGTGAAGGGCACCAGTTGGCACTGGTGGTCCATTCTCATACTGAAGGCCACAGATTGCACCATAGAGCTAATTTACAAGCCTATGCTGTGGCTGTGTGGGCAGTGCGGAAGAAGTTCTTCACTGTCCTCATAGTGTTTGTGAAGTCTTATACATCAGAGCTTTTCCAAGTGATGAGGGGGCTGGTTGGTCTGGTCTCCCTCCACCTGGAGCTGGAATCTTCCAGTGCCCACTGTGACATGTTTGTTGATTACTTCGCAGATAAAATTGCTTGTATTCACCACAACTTTGACGCTGCACTTATTACAATAGGAGAACCAGAGGTTATGGAAGCCCAGCCTTGTCCAATTTTATGGGATCAGTTTCAGTGGGTATTGCCCACTGATGTGGGGGATGTTTTTGGGGATGTCAGAGCCACCTCTTGTGAACTGGAGCTGTGCCAATCCTGCATGGTTAAGGCCATCCGGGAGTCGCTGAGGCCGCTGCTGGTGTGGTGTGATCAGAGTGCAGAGGGCAGAGTGCCAAGCTGCTTCAAAGAGGTGATGGTGTGCCTCTGCTCAAAAAAACATAGTTTTACATTGACTCCCTCACCATCTATCAGTCAGTCTCTAACCTTTCCTTTTTAGGGAAGGTTATTGAATGAGTTGTGGCTCAGCAACTACAGGAGCATATGGACCATATCAGTTTTCTGCACCCCTCAGAATCCGGGTTACAGTACTGAGACTGTGCTTGTGGCTTTGGTCGATGACCTCCACTATGAATTGTATCAGGGTCATTCGACCCTGCTGATTCTGTTAGATCTGTCGGCTGCATTTGATACCGTTGACCACGAGATGTTAGGGACTCGCTTGTGGGACCGAGTCTGGGTGGGCGGGATTGTTCTTGAATGGCTCCATTCCTTCCTGAATGGAAGAACTCAGTGAGTGGTGGTCAAGGACCATTTTTCATCTCCCTGGGACCTCTTGTGTGGAGTCCCACAAGGTTCCATTCTGTCCCCTCTTCTGTTCAACATGTATATGCAGCCACTGAGTGAGTTTGTGAGAGAGTCTGGTATTTGGTGTCATCAATATGCTGCTGACACCCAACTCTACCTCTCTTTTTCATATGACCCAGACCCGGCAGTCTCAGTGCTTACTTGGTGTCTAGCGATTGTAGGAGACTGGATGAAGGCAAACCGACTGAAGCTGAATCCTGACAAGATGGAGTGGGGAAGATAGTGGGGTTGTAGTCCCCCATCATTGATGGGGTTCTACCCCCGCTGTAGTCTGGGAGTGCTCCTTAATTCCCAGCTCCTCCTGGATGTCCAGGTGGGGGCTGTGGCGAGGAATGCATTTTGCCAGTTACACCTGGTGTGGTGGCTTCGGCCATACGTCTCAGACTCCAAACTGGCCACTATCATCCATGCTTTCATCACTTCAAGACTAGACTATTGTAATGTGCTCTGCATGGGGCTACCCATGGTGATGGTTCAGTGACTGCAGGTAGTGCAGAATGCGGTGAACCTTATGGGGATGGGCCGCTGAGAGCACATTAGTTACACCAGTGCTCCATTCTCTGCACTAGCTGCCTATAGTCTTCCGGGCCCAATTCAAGGCATTGGGGCTCACCTATAAATCCCCATATGGCCTAGGCCCTACCTATCTCTGGGATGGCCTCACTCCCCGGGCTCTGGATCAGTCCCTGTGGTCATCCGGGAGTACCTTTCTCGAATTCCCCTGGGTATTCTGGGGGGCGATTATGGAAATGGCGTTCTTGGTGGCTGTGCCAAGGCTGTGGAACTCCCTACCAGCGGAGGCCCATGTGGCCCTGGAAGTCTCCTTCTTTTGATGACAATGCAAGACCTGGATGTTCTGCCAGGCTTTTGGCAAGGGTGAAGGGTGGGGGTACTGGGTTAGGGTGGTTGGGTTTATTGTTTTGTGAAAGCCTCCATAGTGATTAAATGTTTTATGGTATAGTTCTATTTCTATTTATTATTATATTTTATTGTGTTTTATGAATTTTTAACCACCCCGAGCTGCTTGGCAGGAGGGGTGGGGTATTTTAAAATAAATAAATAAATAAACAAACAGTAATAAATGGAAGATTTCATCACACAGCTGTGGAAATACAGCACCCCCCCACCTCCCAGCTACTTTAACTTACCATCTCCTCCAACTTTTCTATAAACATGACCTCCAGAACCTCCATACCCTCCATGAACATCTCCAGTGAATCCTCAAACAAAGGCTGGCTCTGGAGATTTAGCTAGTAGATCGTCACGGTGCTCATATCCTCGTTGACTGTTATTGACTCTTGGGTAGGGACAGGCATGAAGGGATCTCTGGCGGTGGTCGTGGGTTCCTTGAGGGGAACAGGAGTGGTTGGAGTGGGAGAAATTGCAGCTGGAGAAGGCCATGGGTGTGAGTTCCGGGAACGGACCGGGGAAAGGGTTCGGAGCTGGGAAGTTTCCAAATACACACAGAGAGACAAAGCAATGAGGTTATGCCTGGAAACAAACTCTCAGGATTGTATAGAGCTTCTAGGATTAATAATCCACAACCTGGATCATCACGGGGCAACGGTGATAAGCACACACCTCTGGGTTGCCCACACAGCCATACACACAGGGTGAAGGGAAGGTACGGGCAGTGCAGGGAGTGAGGGAGGACCACAGGTGCCAAATCCCAGGAGGGAGAGAGGGAAATAGGGCACTCACACACTAGAGGTGTCCAAAGATAAGTGTAACAAGGGTACAACAAGGGTTGTTCCACACTTACCTGTTCCATACGGCATGCACTCACCTCATGCACTCTTCCTCTTGTCCTCCTCAGCCACACAACACACGCAACACACAAGAATCAAGTCTCAGGAGAAGGGTCAAAAGTACACTGTCTCAGCAAGGGGCCAGTCTCACAGGTACTGATCACCCGTGGTGGTCTGGCGGCTGGGAGCTGCTTTTATCCCCTGCAGCAAGGCGGTGCTGCAAACGCTCTGAGCTCTGCGGGGCTGGGAATGCTGCTAGGGGAGTGACTTCTTCCTGAAGTGGCAGCATCTCTGCAGCCATGCCCCCAGGATCAGCATGCAGGCATGGAGACATATCCTGCCTGCCTGGCGGGCTTTCCTCTGGATCCTGCCAGCGGGGGCACCCCCTTGTCCAGGAGTATAGGGAGTCTCCCCCTGGGCTCGTGGTGCTCCTTGCTCACCCAGATGGTCACAGACCCCATGGCCCCCAGGAAGGGACCTGACAGTGGGGGAGCCATATCCACACGCTTCTGGCCTCTGGTGAAGGTTCAGCCATACAGGTGAGATGCCACAATGGCTCCAGGAACCAGTCCAGCAGCGCATAGTAGATAGATTTTGCCTCCCGTGGCCAGAGGTGAAGTTGTTGTCCTGGATCTCCTTGTACCTTCTGAACAAGTTCTTGACCCGCTGCTGGCACTGGTTCATGTCCCTTTGTATCCCTGGAGTGCCATTTGTGCTGGAATGCTGCCTTGTTCTTATAACACTTGACCCGGAAATATTGTACATTCTGCTCCCCCCATACAAAAATGCGGGCCTTCCTCTTTCTCCTCAGTTCAGGGAACACATCCTTGGTAGGCAGATTTTTAGGCAGAGTGTGCCTTGGATGGAACACTAGAAGTAGCAGAGGTTGCAGTGCTGGTAGTTACCTGTGAACACAGTAAAAAAGAAATCACATAATTAGATAGCAATACACAGGATCATTATCATGCAGCTGTGTAAACTAGGGGTGAAACTTGGTTCTTGGTTTTACTTGGTATTTACCGAGGATCAGGGTATTTGACTTGGCTTTACTGAGTACAGAGAAATCAAGTAAGGATCACAGTTCTTGGTGCTTGGTAACTACTTGATCGAACACTGTGACATTGTGAACAAGAAGGGGGGAAGCAGAGAAATTTCTAGCGGACGTGGGAAAGAAGGGGGTAGCAAGGGGAGGGGGAAGCAAAATCACTGGACATGGCCCATGGAATTGAAGAGGAGTTATTTCACTGCCCACAGCTAGTGCTGGTGATGTCCCCCCAATGCTGTGACCCCTGAGGACCCCAATGCATGTTGGGAATGTATAGTTCAGCATGTTCCCAGAGAGCCAGCGGCAGCTACTGTTCTAATAATCTCTCTGGGAGCATGCTGGGAAACATAGTCCAGCAAGCTCCCAGAGAACATTAGAACACAGGCCAACACTGGTTCTCTGGGAGCATACTAGACTACATTTCCCAGGATACTCTCAGAGAAAAGATGGTGGCTGATCTCCCAGCCTCCAATCTCCACCATCTTTTCCCTGGGAGCACACTGGGAAACATAGTCCAGCATGCTACCAGAGAGCATTAGAACAGCAGCCAACACTGGCTCTCTGGGAGTATGCTGGACTACATTTCCAGCATGCTCTCAGAGAAAAGATGGAGGCTGATCTCCCAGTCTGAAGCCAGGAGGCCTGCATCACTGGGGGACCTCACCGGGGTCACAGCACTGTGGGGACCTCACTGGTGGTGGCAGTGGGCAGCAACCTGGCTCCATGGGCTACGTCCAGTGAGTGTTCTGTCCCCTGTCCTCCCTTTTCGCCCCCTGCCCTACAAATTTCCATGGTTCCCCTCCTTCCTGCCCACCGGGCCATATTAGGCAACTTGGTAAAATATTCCGCAAAATACTCGGTATTGTACAGAATACCAAGTATTTTACCAAGTACTGAATGTTACCAAGTATTCATAGGTATTTCCAAGTAGCTCCTGAAAACTCAAGCCCATTAGCTGATAACTCAGAAATACTTATGAATATTTACCACCCTACTCATTTAATCCCTAATGTAAATACAGCATGCTTTCTCAGGTGCATTAATTTACCATAGTTGACTGGCTATTCTGAGCCATACCCACTGCAATGAAAAGTCTGTGGAAGTTGCTCCATATAAATTTAACAGATCATGAAGAGTGAGCATTGGACATGTGTTGCAAACCAGGATTATTTGGGACAATGCATGTTTGAATTGGATTCATGTTGGGATTTTAAAGGCATACGTAGAGCAAGAACAGAGAGAGGGGCAGGAAGTAGTCACTGCCCAGAAGGCTCTAGGTTTTTCACCCGTGATTCTATGGTGCTGGCAGATTTGTATGCACGTGAGGCTACACACAACCTAATTGACATGAAGTGGACACGTGGGTGCACATTAGCCTTCATTTGTCTGCACTGAGACCCAACCGTACATGGAGGCTGTGTGTTCAGTGGATGGTGGCCCCATGGCCTGTGGGGGAAAATGCCTAATAAACAGGCAGGTGGACACCCACCTGTTGTTGGCTAATGTGGGCTAACATCTTGTTTAACAGCCTAAATCTTTTATTTTTGATGGCCGTTTTCACACAATGCCACTGGATGTGAGGATGGGTGTGCTCCCTTTCCCATGGGTGCACACCCATCTCCACCCACCTCCACCCACAGAGCCTCCTTCATTTTGTCGGATGTCTCTGTGGGTGGATGATGGGTGGAGATGGGTGTACGCCGGGAGCACACACCCACCTCCACCAACCGCCTGTGGTGTTTCCATGGGTGGACACCCATCCCCCTCACTCACCACCATGACATACGCACGGACAACCCCACCACCTAGTGGAGGTGGGGGTGTTCATGCAAAAACAGCCTATATGCTAACCCATTGGATGATGCAGGTCTAAAGACAGTTTGTGTTGCCTTAAGCATTCAGTTTGGCATCAGCCTGGAGTAGCATTCTAAGGTCCTTTTCACGCAGACACGCTAACACTGATAAAATGGGTGTTATGTTTTATTATACATGTTGCAGGGCTGCAGGTGTGCTCTGTGGGAGCCCTGCAACATGTATAATAAAATGTAACACCCATTTTATCAGTGTTAGCGTGTCTGTGTGAAAAGGGCCTAAGGCCGTCTTCACATGGTACCGCTGGGTGGGGGGGATGGGTGTGCACCGGTGGTGGGTGGAGGTGGGTGTGCTCCCTTTCCCATGGGCGCACACCTATCTCCACCCACCTCCACCCATGGAGCCTTTTCCGTTTTGTCGGATGGCCATGGGTGTGCATCGGGAGCACACAACCACCTCCCCCACTAACCATGGTGTTTCTGCAGGCAGACACCCATCCCCCTACCCACCACTGCGATGTACACATGGACGACACCTCCCCCCACCGCACACCTGCTCGCACACCAGCAGGAGGAGGGGCGTCTGTTCAAAAACAGCCTAAATGTTAATGTGTTATACTGAAGTCGGCTTAATTATCTGGAAACATCCTCAATAATGATTTTCCTTTCCTGAAAAAGAACAATATGTGAAGTTCTGTTTGCCACCCTGCTGTACTTCCTTACCACGTGATTTGTGTGGTCATGGTTTTCACTACAATGGTGTGAGGGTCATTCTGAAAATCTGAATTAAAAAGAAGCAACAAGCAGTTACAAGAACATTTTTAACGTTCTGCTAGAAAAACATACTTCTTATTGAAACATACACACACATACTAGGGGTGTGCAATTTTGTATTGCTTAATTAATTACAAAAATGAACTGAGCCCCATTTGTTTTCATAACTAAGGTAACGGAAATGAATGAATAAGTAAATGACATACATTTGATTTAATTCATGTTTTTTAAAATTAAAAATAATAAAACAAATACAACACATGTGGAAAATGGTCACTGGGGCTGGTCTGTGCATACATGCCCTTTTCTGAAACGGGCTGTGCATGTGTGTAACACTCCTGGCAGCCATTTTTTCACATGATCAGTGATTTTTTAAAAAATATATTTTATTTTTAATAAAATAAAATGAAAAAATAAATGAAAATAGTAGAGTCCTTTATGAAAACTCATGAAAACAAAGGAATTTGGGGAATCAAAATAAAAAACTAAAATTCAATTGAATGATGTGCCTGCATCATTCCTAAAATCCCTAACACATGCATGTCAACCATGAGATGTTGGTGACAAGGCTGGGGTGAGCAGAATTGTTCTTGAATGGTTCCGCTCATTCCTGGCAAGGAGAACACAGTAGGGATGTGCGAACACAACAGGGTTCAAATGTTCAGTCGTTCAGTCTGAAAACTGAGTTCGGTTCGGTTGTTTGGTTCGGTTCGGACATTCAGTGGAGTTCGGACCCGCCGGGAGGCTGGGGGCGGTCCAGGGACCCCCAGGGGTGAGCAGCCAGGGATTGTGCAGAAGGAGGCAGGCCGACTTAGCTTTGAGCTTTGCAACCTGACAGGGCACTCAGATAGTCTGACAAAGACTGTGCAATGTCGTATTCGATACCGATACCAATTTCAAAGATTTTATTTTCGGTATCGGTATTGCTTAACCGGAATAAAAATAAAATTAAAATTAAAATAAAAAAATTAAAAACACTCCTAAATCTATCTAATCTAAGGTAAATAAATGAAGCTAGGAGGTAAATGTGTGGGAATGGGTGAAATAGGAGGAGGATGGGAATGGATTGTTAGGAATAGGAAAGCAAACTCCTGGGAGAGGGACACTTCTGGAAACACTTCTGAAAGTATCAGTGGCTAGCTCAGAAGGATTTGGAAGGGGGGAGGGCAATGATGTTTGTTACTTTCTGCTCCCGCCTCTCCACAAGCCCCAGTGGCTCTGTGCAGTCTAGCCCCATGCCAATTGCAGACTGCAAAGCCAGTGGTCTGAGGAAAAGAGGAATTGTGATTGGGCAGGCAGGCTGCTATTCCAAGCCTCTCCACTCCTGGTGCCAGGAAATCTGTTCCTCGGGTGCCCCCTCCTCCCTGGGCTTGTTTACCCCGTTTTTCCCGCCCGAACTCATCCGAGCGATACTGAACTCGGCCGAACTGTTTGGGGGTTCAAATGTTTGGTTCGGGCATTCGGTTCGGTTGTCCGAACGGGCTGAGTTCAGTCTGAACTCTGAATTCCTGAACCGTGTTCGCACATCCCTAGAGCACAGCGCGTGGTTCTTGGGGAATGTGCATTGTCTCCCTGAATTCTCATGTGTGGAGTTTCGCAGGGTTCTATTCTGTCCCCCCTCCTGTTCAACGTGTATATGCAACCACTGGGTGAGGTCACGAGAGGGTTCGGCGTACAATATCATCCGTATGCCGATGATACACAACTTTACCTCTCATTTTCTGGACACCCAGGCCCAGCTGTCTCGATGCTTACCCGGTGCTTGGCAGCTGTAGGGGACTGAATGAAGACCAGCCATCTGAGGCTGAATCCTGACAAGACGGAGGTGATGTTGGTGGGTAGGGCTGAAGGGGTGGTAGCTCCTGTCATTGGTGGGATTTGCCCCCCTCTGGCCACTCAGGTCCATAGTCTGGGGGTGCTCCTCGACCCGTAGATCCACCTGAATTTTCAGGTGGAGGCTGTGGCAAGAGGAGCATTTCGCCAACTACATGTGGTGTGATGGCTTCAACCATATGTCTTGGACTTGAATCTGGTCACCGTCATCCATGCTTTCATTACCTCCTGACTGGACTACTGTAATGCACTCTACGTGGGGCTACCCTTGACAATGATCTGGAGGCTGCAGCTGGTGCAGAATGTGGCGGCCCACCTCCTAATGGGGATGGGCCACCGGTGCTCTGGACTCTGTACTGGCTACCTATTGTCTTCCAGTCCCAATTCAAGGTGTTGGTTATAACTTATAAATCCCTAAATGGTTTGCGTCCTGGTTACCTGCGAGACCGCCTCAAGCCTCGGGTCATTTTGCAGCCTCTGCGGTTGGCTGGGGGAGCCCAACTTGAGGTCCACTGGGTGGCAACAACAGGGAGGGTGTTCTCAGTGGCCGTGCCTCAGCTGTGGAACTCTCTCCCAATGGAGGCCCATCTTTCCCCTGACATCCCCTCTTTCCGTAGGTGTTGTAAGACCTGGTAGTTCCACCTGGCCTTTTGGGGCGGGAACTGGGGTGGGTATTTCTTAGCTGCTATTTTATATTTCATATATTATATGTGCCCATTTTATATATGTGATGTATTGTAATTTTAGATGATTTTATTGTTATGTTTTGTGTTGTTCACTGCCCCGGGCTGCCAATGTGCAGGCGGGTGCAGGATAGAAATCTTTTGTAAAATAATTTTTTTTTTAAAAAATGCATGCATGCACGCGCTCACACACACACACACAACTGAACATCTTGTTAGAAAAGTGGCTTGATTTCCTGGCAAGGCAATGAATTAGCTGGCAAGCTTTTCTTCAAAAATGAGGAATTCTAAGATTTAGATCTCTACAACCAAATTTAGTGACCATTCTGTAGATGTGTACTCACTAGTTTCACAACCATCTAGCTTCACCTGTGATGAAGGTCTCTCATCGGGACTAACATTAAATCAACGTGTCATGTATTTCCTATTATAAGCATATATTTTTGGCCATCTTTGTTCCCAATGTATTGATTTTGAGTTTCTATATGTTAACTTTCTATTTCAATGTATTGAATTTGTGTTTTGCAGTATTGATTTCTAAAATCAACATCTGTGATTAGCTTGGTTCAGGCTGAAGCTACTTCAGCTGCATTCCAATGAGCTTTTTTCTAAACTTCCCAAATGAACTTTCACCGTATCCAAGGAAACAGAGTCAAATGGTTAGGAGTTAGAGGCCAGATCAAAGGGCCTCTTGCCAGTAGAGGTGTCTGGAACCGTATCAGTTTATATGTCTAAATGACGAATGATCTGGCCATAAACATCTCCAAACTGAGAAGGAAGATTTAAGTTAGTTTTTTCTAGCTAACATATCTATTTAATTAATAGTTAAAACAACCTTGATGCTATGATCGAGTCTCTCTGTAATCTGACAATTAAATTTGATGGAAATACGAGGTTTGTTCAAACCTTGAAGGAAATTTAAACTTTCTTTACTTGCTCAGAATTAAGAGATCCAATTAGAATCCAGTGTATTTCCTTGCTAACTGACGTCAGCAACATCAGCCCTCAGGAATGTGAGCCTCCCATGCAGGCAAGCTTAAGAAGGGAGACAAGAGCTTTGTTCTTTAGACTGAGATTCCACACCTCATGTTGGAGTTTCTTTCTCACTAACATCTTGGCAGACAAAGGGAAGAACTGGGAAGAATGTAAAGTATTACTTTTGATATCTTTGAGCCAATGAATTGAGCATATGTTAAGCTTTTAGAAGTTTTTTTCTTAAAATAGAGATGTTTTAAGATCATGTAATTTTGATTGGCTATCCATGCTATTCTATGTAAACTACTGATGTTCTCTATTTATATTTAAGTAAACTACGCTCATATTTTTAATATATTCTAAAGTCTCATGTTCCATTTATTTATAAATATATTGTCATTTTACAATACTTGCTTTGCTAGCCTGGCGTCAAAGTAAAGTGTAAACTCATTTTATACAATTAGGAGAAAAAGGCCCAATCAAGTATGATTAGTTCAGCTGGAAAATTTAGCCTTCTTTCGTTTTGTTAAAAAGAGAACGCAACGCGACAAACGCTCCTTCAGTTTGGGACATTTGCACTCTATGAGGAAGTAGAAAGGGTTAATGTTTTGGATTCAAGCTCATTTTAGGGTGAAAACAGACATGATGCTAAATCCACTTTAACTTTTCTTATGCATGTTGCAGGGCTGTATTGGTGCCCTATGTAGCCCTGCAACATTTATAAGAAATGTTAAAGCAGAGCTAAAGTGGCGTTAGTGTCATGTCTGTTTTCACCCTTAGTTAGTGAAAGCGGTTGAAGAGAAACTTGATTCCTTATTGGAGACTTCAGACTTTCTCCCCTGTATTTTTAATTGAAAAACAACTAAATAGTATCAACCACTATTTGCAAAAGTCAAAAACCCCAAATGAATTATAATATGAGAGACTATGTTGAAATTCTCTTAGAACACTGCATAAGATGACCATGCAGTCTTCTCACCAACCATAGCCTTTGACACAGACACTGACAGAGGAAAGCTTAAAAGAATTAAAGGATAAGTTTATCTCTCAAGAAGAAACTCTTCATCAAATTATGGATTAAGGGCTATGAATACTTTACCCAGAGGAGAATTTTGTGTGGTTCACTGGAAGCTGTGGCACAGTTAAAGGAAACAGCAGCTGGGAGCAAGTAGGTTATTCTTGCCTTCCCTCCTCTACCACACAACTAGTTGGCATCCCGCCTTGAGAAGGAACGGCACACTGCGTGCACAATAAACTGGACTAGGCAAAGCACTAGAAAATATAAATGCATTGTGGAGGGAAATAAATGAAACAGGTTGTGTTGCTTTACAACAGTTGGGGTTTTACTAAGTTTTTACAATATTTTACTAAATTGGGTATCAACGGGTGATTGTCAACCATTACAATGTAATTGATATATTGTCTAACTAAAATATTTTAAATTGATTTAGATTTTTTATTGGAATTTTAAATAATTTAAAATATCATATTTCCTGGCCTTACCAGAACAATTAACTCTATTACTTAGTACAGCAGGTATGCTCCTGAAACAGCTGTGCAAATCCTTGTGCGTCTACACATATTACATTGTACAAGAATAGGAGAATCCAAAAATGACTAGTACATTCTTTATATTTTTATATAACTATATTTTACAAGTTTTATTTTTTTATGTATAACATATTAAATTTAATAAAATAATATAATATAATGTGTATATGTGATAGTGAATCTCCAGGGAAGGGCAGGTTAAAAATCCAAATAAATTAATTCGCCAGTTTAGGATAATGGCACATCATTTCTTTTCAGCACGCGTTAAGATATATTGCAGAGTCAAAAAACCTCCAGTTTACAAGAAGACTTAAGGGTCTTGCAAATTCAATCATGCACTAAACAGCATAGAAATTTCAAGTTAAGGCTCCCACCTTAACTTCCGTGCCAAGTAAGCAGTAAAGGCAAGACATTGTACAGTCTCACATATTGGGCTCCCCACGGCCCCAACACTTTCCCCCCATAGCCAAAGTGTTCCCCTCTGCCACTGCTCCCTTGCCCCCCCAAAACACCCTCCTGCCCTTGCTCCCTTGCCCCTCTGCCCTCACTCCCTTGCCTCCCACACACCCAAAGCGCCCCCTTACCTCTCTCCCCTTGCCGCCATACCCAAAGCACCCCCATCCTCACTCCCTTGCCCCCCCACCCAAACCACTTTCCCCCAGAACTCACCATACAAGAGAAGGAGAAGAAGGAGCCACTGCTACTATGATAATCTTCAAAGTGCCCATGTGTCAGAGCTGAGCCTTGAGCCCATGGCCTCAGAAGTTGTTTGAGGGTGTTTTGCCCCTTGTGCCACAGTTGGGAGACTGTAGGGAGTGGCTTTTCCCCTTGCCTTGGTATTCACCCCCTTCCCTCCAGCTCTGTGTCCCATCTGCACCTGGGAGTGGACCCACCTGCCACAGCCTGATTGGCCCTTTGTGGTATTTAGGGCTGCTGAGAGCTGTGGTGGGTGTGGAGCGTTGAGTCATTCTTCTCTGACTCGTGCTTGACCTGCTTGTGTCTTGGTGTGGGTAAGTCTTAATGTGTTTCCCCTTTGTGTCATTAGCATGTGAACCCTTCCCCATGTGTGAACACTTGTCCTTTTTGTAGCCTTGATTGTTGTGGGGCTTTTCCTGCCCAGTTTCCCTCTCTCTCCATCTGTCTGCACTGAGTATGTGGTTTGTTACCTATTTGCCCCTTGTCCTGTCTCTATGCTGGCCTGTCTCTCTCATTTTCTACATCCCCCTCTAGTGGGCCCTGTTCCTTCTGTCTTTAGTCTTGTTCAGCATGTCTTGGGGCTGTTAGGGTTCTCCTGTCTCTCTTCTTAGCTTTCCTTGACTCTTGAATTGACAAGAGCCCTGCCTGCTTCCTTGTCTCTGTGCTTTGGGTCCTAGGAGCTTTGCTCCCTGCCTGGCTTCCCCCCCTGCCTCTGGCTCCCTGTTGCCTTGCCTCTGGCTTCCCCCTCCCTCTGGCTCCCTGTTGCCTCGCCTATGGCTTCCCCCCTGCTGCCTTGCCCCTGGCTTTCTTGTTCCCTTGCCTCTGGATTCCCTACTTCAGGTTTTCTTGCCCCCCCCCTTGCCTTGGGTTCCCCATTTCTTGCCCTGGGCCCCTGTTCTGGGTCCCCCTATCATTCCCTATTCCTTGCCTTTAACCCCTTGTTGTTCTCTACCCCCTACCTAGAGTTTCCTGGTGATCCCCCTGCTCTGGTTCCCAGTTCCCTGTGTTTGGCTTCTTGGCTTCTCTCTCATTTTCTACATCCCCCTTTAGTGGGTCTTTAGTCTTGTCATGTCTTGGGGCTGTAAGGGTTCTCCTGTCTCTCTTCTTAGCTTTCCTTGACCCTTGAATCCACAAGAGCCCTGCCTGCTTCCTTGTCTCTGTGCTTTGGGTCCTAGGAGCTTTG
>QEPC01000656.1:299688-310984 GCA_003113815.1 Sphenodon punctatus
TCCCTGCCTGGCTTCCCCCCCCCCTCCCTCACCTCTGGCTCCCTGTTGCCTCGCCTCTGGCTCCCTGTTGCCTTGCCCCTGGCTTTCTTGTTCCCTTGCCTCTGGATTCCCTACTTCAGGTTTTCTTCCCCCCCCTTGCCTTGGGTTCCCCATTTCTTGCCCTGGGCCCCTGTTCTGGGTCCCCTATCATTCCCTAATTCCTTGCCTTGAACCCCTTGTTGTTCTCTACCCCCTACCTAGAGTTTCCTGGTGATCCCCCTGCTCTGGTTCCTAGTTCCCTGCATTTGACTTCTTGTTTCCTGGCTCTGGTTTCCCCCTCCCTAGCTTCCTATCCCTTCACCTCAATGATGAGCCGTATGCTTTCTTAGGCCAGCTCGTCTGGTTTGTATGCTGAGCAGTTTGTCTCCTTTGTATCGGAGAGTGGCTGAGAGGTCCCCGTGTTACCCCTTTGCCTCCTCTCCTGTCCCTTTTCCCACCTACCTCTCCTTCCTTCATTTCCCCCCCTCCCCAGGCTCTGACCCCTGAGCCATGACAGTCCCTTGTTCCCCCCTCTTGCCACTTCCTTGGCTTCCTTGTTCCTTAGGCTCTGGCTGCCGGAGCCTGTCCATACTGAGGGACCTTAGTGTAAATTGTTGTGCCCTCTGTTCCCTTTGTCCTTGCCCTCCTACCTTCCTCCCCTAGGCTCCGACCCTGGAGCCGTGACACCATGGTGCACACAAGCACTTTGTGGAGTCACTGCCATGTTCCCTTGTAGTGTGACATCCCAGGAAGTGTAGTCCCAGCATGCCACACTACTAGGGAACATGGCGACGGCTTCACAAAGTACTTGCTTGCATCATGGGTGCTTTGAAAATTATCCTAGTAGTGGTGCGAAGTAGAAGCAGCAGCAGACGTAGTGGTGCAATGGCAGCTGCATGGGTGGGAGGCGGTTGTGCCTCCCCCCACCTGATGCTGAGTGGGAGCTGGCACAAGTGACGGCAGCAGCAGCAGCATAGGTGGGAGAATGGAGCAGACTCCAGCGCTTCTGGCTCTCAGCCTGCAGACAGAGGTGGTGGGGGCGGTGGCGGCGATGATCAGGGAGCAAAGCAGGGAGCAACAAGGAGTGGCAGCAAGGGGGAGGGGGCTAGGTTCTCTGGGGCAATTGTCCTCCCTGGTGCCCCCAAACCCCAAAGGCACAATTGCCCTGAGCCCTGCTCAGGGAAGGGAAAGACAGGAGAACAGGCAGTGAGCAGCACTCCTCTTCAAAGCAGCCCTGCCCCTCTCCATAGGATAACTTGGGGGTTTTAACAACCCCATAACTTTAAAATTACTAATCAGATTTACAAATAAAATCTCAAAGGCACCCCTTAGCAGCCTCCTTTAATTTTCTAAAAGGCTAAAACTCAACCCCTCTACCCTGCCCAGATTGAAATGGTCTGAATAAATGAAAAATCAGGCTTGAAAATGCAGTTTTCAAACTGCGATATCTCAAGCATTTATCCAACAGATTCAGCTAATATTTTTACAGCATGAACCGTTTACCCCAGTGATTAGAGGTGTGAAATTCATTTTCATTATTATGATAACTAAAACCAAAAAAATCATTTTCTTTTTCATTATTGTAATAATGAAAAAGAAATATAATAATAATGAGAAACTAAAACAATATTTTGTTTCTGAAATAAAGGGAAAAAACTGAAAAATGTATTTCCAGCTATAACATTTTTGTTTCTTATTCAATTATGATGAAAGTTGGGGAGACTATACCCTTTACTGAGGGTACTATTTGTACCAAATTTTGAAATGATTGGAAAAAGGGAACTGATTGTAAAAGGAATCTAATGTTGTGATTTTAAGAAAATCTCCACACACATTCCTGGATACAGCTTCATTATCTTCCATTCAATTTTCATGAAACCTGGGAATATTATGTCCCTTGACATTTTCCAGTCCTGCCAAATTTCAGAAAGATTTGATAAAGGCTCCTCATGTTATAAGCCATGAACTTGAAAATGCATTTCCGGCTGTAACATCTTTATATTCCATCCTGTTTACAAGACATTTGGCAGGAATGTATCCTATATCTTCCCTGTCATCTCTGCCAAAATACAGGATAATTTGATAAAAGGCCCCAATTTTATAAGCAATTAAAGTTCTCCCCTTGAAGACCATTATTCAGATAAATAGCAGCACATGCAGTGCCAGTCAGAGGCAGACATCGGGCATGGCAGAGGGAAGGAGACTGTAGGAGGGAGGATGAGGAGAAACCCAACAGACTGACAGACACAGCCACTGGCCAATTACTGCGTGCTTCCAGCTTTACAGGACCAATTGGTTGGTGGATTCAAGACAGTCATAGGGGGCAGCCCTGAGGCAAGCACAGAAGGGACATAACTGGGACCTTGGGGATAGCATCCCAGCAATCATGAGACATGGTTTACACATCCAGGCTGGCCAATTATCATCACAATCATATCTTGCAGCACTGTGACAGACGACATACGAGAATTTCTAATAGCTCTTTCCTAAACAGATGCTTCCAACTTCCCAGTAATGACGGGGGAGAGAAGTTGGGGTGGTCACATCAACCAAATATTCTCATTCTCAGATATTTCTGGTGTCCAATTAGCATCACAAATCAATCTTATACCACAGTGACACGTAAGAGAATCCCTGGCATAGGCTCATTCCCTGCATATACTGTGCAGGCTTATAAAATTGGGACCTGTTATTACATCTTTCTGGTTGGACTACAAAGATGTTACCATCAGACATACATTTATAAGTTAATTACTTTTATACCACCAGGACCCTTTTCCCAATCCTTTTGAAAATTGGCATAAGTAGTAAACCTGCAGAAGGGTATAACATGACAAGTTTCATACATTACATGGGAGACAAAGAATTTACATCCAGGAATGTATACGCAGATTTTTGCAAAATAACATAATTCAAGTGCTTATAAAATCAGATTCCTTTATCCAATTTTCCCAAAAATGTTGTACATATGTCTTCCATTGGTGGTATAATTCCTCCAAGTTTCATTCAAATATAATTTTTTTTAAAAGTTACAGCCAAAGGTGTTTTTTACCATTGAAACCAATGGAAATCCAAAACGGAAGTAAAAACGAAAACAAAATTTTGATATTTACTAGGGATGGGCAAACGTGGTTTGGAAGCTCGGAGTTCAGACCGAACTCGGTATGTTCAGTCAACTGAACCGAACTTCTGAACCCAACTCTAATTTAAAACCGAACTGAATTTCCAAACTCCGTTCTGTTCGCCCATCCCTAGTGGCAACACACACCAAAAAAACCTGGTTTTGAATGGCTGAGATTGGTTCAGAAGTTGGGAATTCGAAAGAACTTGGTTTGTTCAGTCGACCGAACCGCACTTCGGAACTGAACTCGAATTTTAAACCGAACCAAACTGAACCGAATTTCCGAACTTGAATTTCAAACCAAACCGAACCGAATTTCCAAACTCCATTCTGTTCACCCATCCCTAATATTTACAAAAATGAAAATGAGAGATTTAAATAACAAAAAATAAAAATGAAGACGAAAAACAAAATGTGTCCCTGGTGCACACCTTTACCGGTGATACGCCACAAAAAATTTCATAATCCTAACTTTGATCATGCCGATTATAGAACAAATAGAGTGTTGGGGCTTTATAATGTAGCGTGCAACACACCTTAACTATTAGAGCACTCCCTCACAATAATGGATGGAATGTGCTATATAAAAGGTTGGAATTATCACTGTTATTGTGGGTCGGAGAAAGAGATTGGTTGGAAGAAGAGGACCATTTTGTCCTCTTCCTTGTACATCTTCATAAGCATCCAAAGAAGGTTCTATTGTGTAGTCCATGGTCAGCTTGTTAAGCAGGGGCAACCAACTCATTTGACAAAGTGAAAAAACTTTCCTAGGGAGGAAGCTTTTGAGGGATAATTATCACTGTTATTATCACACAGGGAATTATCACATAGGGAAAGCAGAAGTGTGTGGATTCCTCAGTACTACCTCCAGAAAGCCATGTTGCGGGACAAGTTTAGGACTCCTGCTCCTTGCTGGTAGACAGGGACCAGATAATCCAGAGATGTCCCTGGCACACATCTGAAGTCAGGTAGGACTGGTTCGGTTGGCAAGAATTTCTAGACTCAGGTGTTCTCCCAGTGATGTTAACAGGCCTGATTCTTTGCACTTTTATTCAATTGTCATTCCATTGACTTAGAGGATTTTACATTGACTTTATACTAATATAACATTGACTTTATACTAATATAACAGACTGGAGAATCAGATTTGATGGGACTACTCATAGGTACTCAGTGGCCTCAGTCCAGAAACCACTTATTCCACAGGAGTTCCATTGACTTCACTGGATGAAGTGGTTTCAGGATTGCAGCTATAATGAATAAAGACCAGGTCTGCTTGTCTGCATTAATTTTCATTTATGTACCAAGGTAATTTTGCACAAAATTCAACATCTTGTGCTTCAGGGAAAGCAATGCTTTACCAATGGTGGAGGAGAAGTGCTTTAGCTAAAACCTGTATACTGTATTCTTTTCACCAATGAGCTCTTCTTTTTCTTTTTTTACCACTCAACTCTTGCAAAGCAGTTTTCACTTCTAGGTTTAGTGAGGAATGGTAATTTCCCACATTTTCATAAAAGGGCAAGGCATTAAAAACAAAATAAGTGGTTTGTACTTTATTGACTTAACAGCAGATACTCTAGAATACAGAACTAGTTTGGTGGGAATCAGAACTCACTCAAAAATGAGCAATTGGACTAAGCGTCAGGGGAAAGCTTCCTAACAATGAGACCTAATAGACTGTGGAATGGTTTCCCATGGGAAGTGTGGTGCTTGACACATTTAAAACTAGACTAGACAAAGCAGTAGAAAATATACTGTAGTTTAAGGAGCAACATAGCATTAGCAGTGAGTTGAACTAGAGAACCTATTTCTTTTCTCTTTCCTCTAAACCTATAATTCTGTAATTTCTGTAGTGTTGCCATTATGCATTATAAGTTAAGATTTCCAAGTGCTCAATGCCCAAAATCATGGTTAGATTTTCAAAAAATCTCAGCTTCCACTTGATATCAAAAATATGATTCACAAATTGTATAAGTGTTTAGCATCCAGTAAGTAGGGATGGGTGAACAGAATGGAGTTCGGAAATTTGGTTCATTTCGGTTTGAAATTCGAGTTAGGAAATTTGGTTCGGTTTGAAATTCGAGTTCAGAAATTCGGTTTGGTCGACCGAACAGACTGAGTTCGGTCAAATTCTGAACTTCCGAACCAACTCCGGCTATTCAAAACCAGCTTTTTTGGTGTGTGTTGCCACTAGGGATGGGTGAACAGAACAGAGTTCAGAAATTCGGTTCGGTTTTAAATTCGAGTTCGGTTCGGAAGTTCGGTTCGGTCGACCGAACAGACCGAGTTCAGTCCGAACTCCAAACATCTGAACCACGTTCGCCCATCCCTACCAGTAAGTCCCATCGTGTCACAACTGGTGACATTTTCAGATGTGTTCAGCAAGGTGAACGAGTGAGAACCAAGCACTTTTGAAAATCCATCCCTATTAGTACTGAAACAGAAAACAAAATACAGTTAATATCTAATATTCTGGTTAGTTTGGCAGTTATTTGGTAACCAACCATTTACTACGGAGGTTAACTGCCAAATTAGAATACCAGATATTACCATTTACCATAATATTGCATACTACAATTTGCCACATTACCGTATAGCTGCATTACTGCATAGCCAAATGTTATCGTTACCACTATAAAACCAGGTCTGTACATATAGCTAAAAAAATATATGGGTGGTACATGGTAATGCAGTGAACGGTAATACGCAGCAATCCAGTTAGACTGGTTTAACCACCAACACAAATTTGGTACTGTTCAATACCTTGAGTATTGTGTGCAGTTCTGGTCACCCCGTCTCAAAAAATATATAGTAGAAACAGAAAAGGTATAGAGAAGGATAACAAAACTCATAAAGTATATGGAACAGTGCCCCTATGAAGAGAGGCTAGATAGGCTAGGGCTCTTCAGCTTGAAAAAGACACAACTGAAAGAAGTTTATAAAATTATGAGTATTGTGTAGGGATGGGCGAACAGAATGGAGTTCAGAAATTCGCTTCGGTTCGGTTTGGTTTGAAATTCGAGTTTGGAAATTCGGTTCGGTTCAGTCCGGTTTGAAATTCGAGTTCTGTTTGGAAGTTCGGTTCGGTCAACCGAACAGACCGAGTTCAGTTGAATTCCGAACTTCCGAACCAAGTTCGGCCATTCAAAACTAGTTTTTTTTGGTGTGTGTTGCCACTAGGGCTGGACGAACAGAACATAGTTTGGAAATTCGGTTCAGTTTGGTTTGAAATTCAAGTTTGGTTCAGAAGTTCGGTTCGGTCGACCTAACAGACCAAGTCCGGTCCGAACTCTGAACTTCCGAACCGCGTTCACCCATCCCTAGTATTGTGGAATGATTCAATAAGGAAAGGTTATTTACCCTCTCAAATAGTACTAGAACTAAGGGACACCCCATGAAACTAACAAGTAGCAGATTTAAAACAAATAAAAGTAATCATTTTTTCACTCAACCTACAATTAATTTGTGGAATTGCCATGGTCTTGCTGTAAAGATACCTTCACAATACTGAATCAAGTTTTTATGGGTACTCTATCACAGCTAGGAAAAACACTCCAGGAGACCAACACCTGTAAATTCTCCAGATGAAAAGCAGACTGAGCTCAAGGGATATAAGAGTTAGGGTTACAAGATCAAACGTATTATTATTTATTATTTTTTAAAATATCCTGCTATGGAGCTGTGGCATTCTGAAATAAAGGGCATCCATTGTGTTATGTGGAGCTGTGGGTTTCTGAAAGTTCTGTACAGAAGGAGAGTCCCTCCAAGGAAACTAACAGACACTTGGAGAACCTGCCACTATGGCTGAACTGTTGGGGCAAACATTCTCCTGCCCCACAGCGTCTCTTCAGGGAGCAGGTGCATTTTTGCTGCCAGATGGGCTAGATCCAAGCTAGCTTGAGCAGTTGTGAGCAGGGGAATAGCTAGGCTGGAATGGGCAAAGGGTCAAGAAATGGACTTGCCCTACCTCATCATCACCTTCTTCCCTGTCCCACCCCTCCCTGTTTTCCTTCCCTCAGCATTCTTATTGCAGAAAACTATCAGCTTCCATGGCAAAAACACCAGAGAAACTCCTGACACTGCAATGCTTCTCCCACCCTCTGCTTGCTGAGCCTGAGCCCCGGAGGCCATGGCTGCACTACCTGTCTCATGCTGCTGCTGCCGCCAGTGCTTACTCCGACCTGTGTAGTCCAATGGGTGGATATGTGTGCTGCATGCTACAGGCACTTAAACTTCTGATTAGTCTCTGGCTGTGCCGCAACAGAATAGGATTTGTGCCCCCCTCCCCCCCCCTGCCATTTGGGCCCTGTGCCCCCCCATCTTGGGCCCTAGGACAAATGTCCCTCCTGTCCCTATGATAGCTATGCCCCTGCCTGCAAGCAAGCTCCATGCTGAACCTACTCACAGCTTCCCAAGCACAGGCTGCTCACTGTACTGTGGATAAAGCATAGTGGAGCTAGAGAAGGTGAGCTGCCCTTCTTTGCAGGAGCTGTGAGTATACTATGGAGAAAGGTTAACTGACCATCTCTGTGTACCATCAACAGCACCACAGCCTGTGCTCGGGAGTTGTGAGCAGGTGCAGCTTAAAGTTCGCTCACAGCTGCTCCAGGCTAGATTGGATGGGATTCAGCCTGTCAAAGTTGCCAGACCACATCACCTGCAGCACATTTGCTCCCAGGGCAGATGGAATAGGTTAGGTGTCCTTTTCAGATGAGGGAGGGGCAAAATTGAGTTGCATGTGAGGAGTCCATAGGGGTGTGTGAGAAGCTGGAGGAAGTATGAGGGGGCTGGGGAATATCAGGGGTTGGGTGAGTGAGGGGACTGTCGCTGTAGGCATCAATTTAATTTGGCATGTGCAGGCTCACATAATGGGGCACACACACACCCCTACTCCTCGAGGCCCACCAAAACATTTAGCTCCACCCGCCAGTGGCAGCAACTAAAATTAGTATTAAAATGTGCCATGGAAGAGCCTCAAGAAAATTTCATTTCTTTGAGAATTCTTCAAGAACAAAGTGCTTAAGAAACTGCAAAGAACTAAACGTATACTACAACATGGCCAGGACTATCCATTTTCTTTTAACTCAACAGTAAAATGTGTTTATTTGCAGAAGGAAGGAAATTGTACTGGGACTAAAATAGTATCATTTGACTTAAGCAACCCATTATGGCTCTGAGATATGTCAATCAATCAATCGTTTATTAAGTGTGGCCTTGGCCATTGCTAAGGTCTCTGAGATATGTACAAAGAAAAACAATGCTAATGGAAGCATATTTGCTCTAATGAGCTTCACTGCAATATGTATGACAATATGCTTGTGCCATATCATTTTATTCAAATAAATTAAAATCAAAGTGAATGGGAGCTGAAAAGAAGAGGGAAAAGGGAAACAGTATCTGATAGTGCCATTGATCTTAAATAATATTAATTAATCAATTAATTAATAATCTGTTCTTTGTTGTAAATACTTTTATCATGAGAATCTCTATCAAGTGTAACAACATGTTCCTAGAAAATGGCCGGAGGGCAACGGCAGGAGCAATTCATTCAGTACTCCGCCAAACGCTCCACTTCAAACTACAGGAGGGCGATCAATTCTGAGCGCAAACAATAACATTTAACCAAATTATAAAAAAGAACTGAAAACAAGAAGTGACATAATTAAAAGACAGCCTCCCGAGAGACGAGAAGGGTCTAGGGGGAGAACCAATTCTTCAGGAGAAGGGCTGTGGTGAGGAAACAGTTCAAGAGAAATTGCTTGCAGAAAATAAAACATTGATTTCCCCCCCCCCCACCCCCAGAGTGTACAGAATTGGGCTTTAAAACCTAAAGAGCAAATCAAAATGATGGTAAAGAACAGTCAATAAGGCTTATGATTTGTTTGTTGGCTTCAGGGGATCATTCAACTAGGGTTTTTAGTCTTGAACTATGAAAGCTGGGTTAATTACCAATGCGAGCAAACGTTCACTCTCTCTCACTCCAATCAACTCTCATAAAAGGAACATATATTAAAATAAACAAAGTGCTGCCCTTGATTTCAAAAAATATAAAATAAGACTCCTAACTTGGCAATCACAGCAAGAAGGCCAAGGATGGAAAATGCTGAAATACATTATCATTTCTAAATATGGGTGGTAACAGAAGTGACCGCACCACCACAGCAACCCAGCCTGGGTTGTGATGGGAAGCCACTGGAGTGGGCTGCTCACCACACCTTCCCATAGCCAGGTCACCAGGGAGGGAGGGGAGATACAGGAACATGTGGCTGGTGAGCCTCATCCTGGCCACGCAGTGACCCACTCCTACCAAGATAGGCAGCCATGGCGACCGATGACAGTCATCATGGTGGACCCAATTCACTCTGGGTCATGGCAGGCCACACCACATGGGATAGCCTGCTGTGTCCGACTTTGCCCAGATTGGGCAGAGCCTAGCCTGGTCTGTGATCTGGAGCTAAGCTGGGAGTCAGAGCCCTGGCTAGCCATAGCCCGTGACAATCTTGGGCCAACATCTGGTGGACCTTCAACACTTGCCCCTGAGGCTCCCAGAGCAGAGGTTGGGCCTACAGCCTTACTGTGCCTCAGGCCCAGCCACTCCCACTCTGCTGCTGCTCTACCCGCACACCACACAGACATCTGTCTCCAGCCCCTGCCACATCTCACAGCTTTCTGATCGGTGGCCATGTAGTGTCATTTATCAGGATGAAAGTCAGTGCAGGATCAGGTTCAGATTAAGATAGTGCAGGTTCAGGCCTGGGCATGAGGGACAGGCTGGTAACAAACACACAACCTAATGGGAGTAAGACATGCTGGAGGAGCAGGATGCAGACAACTGCCAGGCAGATTGGGCAGAAGGGCCAGTTACATAGGGCTGAAACTTGATTCTCGGATTCTCACTTTTCTCAGCAAGAATCAGTGTTCTTGGATCATTCTTGTAAACAAGAATGAACCAAGAAACTACCTGGTTCTCACTGAGAAGAGTGAGAATCTCAAGACAGCCCTCCCACACGCCACACTTGAAAAACAAAAAAGGGCCCTCCCTCCTCCCCCTCCCCCTCCCCATCATGTACTCACCTGGTGGTTTCAGCCACTGGGTCCCTCACCGATCCACTTTGAGGGGGGGAGGGATGCAAGGAGGAGGCAAAAAAAATAAAATCTTACCATTTAAAAAAAAAATTAAATCTAAATTTGTGGGGGGGGGTATGTGAGGAGGAGGCCCAAAAAATAAAATCTTAACATTTTAAAAAAATTATTAATTTTTTAAAAATTCACTGTGTATGTGTAAAATGTTTACTGGAGTCATTCTGTGCCTGCACAGGGATTTTTTTTTATTTTTTAAAAAATCTCTTTTGTGGTATCATGAGATCTCAAAACTGGGGCCAAGATGAGTTCTTGAGCGAGCCGGGGCTTCTCCCATGTGTGGTGTGCTGGCTCACTGCATGCTGCCCTTAGTGCTGAACCTAACTTGGAGAAGACGCCTGCCGTTTTGCGGTTGGACTGAAGGAGACTGAAGAATGGAATAGGCTGGGGCTAGGAGGCTTTCAGTATACAGGCTGGAGACTGAAGGTTTGAATGCCTGCTTTCCGGGAGACCAGGGAAAGGCATGCTTCATACTTTGAAGGCATCTGCTACATAGACCCCCATTGGGCTGCCTCTGCCACTGCTAACCTTTGGGAGTTAGCAGTCGCCAGCCGGAGAACCTGGGAAAGGAGAACCTGCCCCGGAATTTGCCTGGTTTGGCCTAGCCCAGTCTGGCTTGGTCCGCCTGGATTCTACATCAACGGCATTGCAAGATTCCCAGGGACACTAGCCCAGTTGTGGTTTGCTAACTGCCCTCCTTCAATAGCCCGGGTTTATTTTATTTTTATGTTTTATTTATTTAATAGATTTTTACCCCGACCCTCCTACAAAGAGCTCGGGGCAGCTTCCAACAATAAAAACATATACAATATATATATAAATTATATAAACACATGACACCAGTGCTCCGGGCTCTGCACTGGCTGCCTATAAAGCACCGGGCCAGGTTCAAGGTGCTGGTTTTAACCTTTAAAGCCCTTCACGGCCTAGGCCCAGCCTATCTGCGGGATCGCCTCACTCCCCATGTACCCGTGCGACCCTTGAGATCGTCCGTGGGAGCCTTTTTGGAGGTTCCCC
>QEPC01000656.1:313846-326832 GCA_003113815.1 Sphenodon punctatus
GTGTGCGAATATCTGTGGTCGTGGTGAAAGGTGAGGGCCTTGCTCTGCCTGTAGTCTCGGCGCCCTATGATGATAGGGGCCTAGCCCAGACCTTGTGTCAAGGGCGTTGGCCCACATACTATCCTGACGGGCATTCCTCCACCCCGGGAGCGCACCGGCCGGACCCCCAGGCGCAAGGTAGCGTGTGGCGTGTGGTGCGTGTGTGGTCCCATTACCCCCATCCCACTGACAATAACATAGAATTCGAAGGCTACACAGCGATTTCTCTTCCTGCCATGCTGGCAGTTTCCAGGGGCAGAGCGAGTGGTGAGTTGGTCTGTCTGGTAGCAGACAACGCAGGGTTTAGAGTGGTCTCTGAGATTAGGCATCCCCCTTTTTTGTTGGGGATAGTTCTCACATGTGGCGAAGTGACTTATCTTGTGTTGAATACTTATATCCCGCCTGTTAATGCTGGCACATATAATGACAGGCTATGAAATAATTTAGAAAGTGCCATCTGTGAGGCAATAGTGGAGCATCCAAAGACCCACTGTGTATTGATGGGCGACTTTAATTATCAGCTGGGGCCAGGGGATGAGGCGCTGGCCCCTTATGTTGATGAGATATCGGGTGGAGCGCATTTGTCTTACATGCAGGTAAGAATCTCAAGGGATCAGAAGTTAAACTCCCCTGGTATAAGGTTTGCCCGGATGATCATGGGCCTTAATTTATCTATACTCAACGGAGCTGGTTATCAGGATCCAAAAGGGGAATTTACCTTTCTTGGTGTGCAGGGATGTAGTGTAGTCGATTATGCGGCTATTGCTCCTAAGGTATTTGACTTTCTGGGTGGTTTCCAGGTGGCTTCTTGCACAGTATCGGATCATCTTCCATTGATCCTGAGTCTATCCAATTTGGGGGATTCTGGAGAGAGGGTGGAGGCCCCCTAGATGGTGGCAAATTCTTCGCCCTTTATATACCCGAAGTGGAGTAGAGAGTTGTCCTTAACTTGGGCGTCACTACTAGAGTCTCACTCCTGTGACAAATTGAGGGAGCAACTGGTCTCTGGACATGCTCAAGAAAGGCCTGTTGTCATTTATAATAGACTGACTAGCCTTTTGTCGTACCAGTTATTAATGGCTATGGGAAATAAATCAGATCAGAAACCTTTCTGTCCCTCTGTTCAGGGATGGTTCGACTCAGAGTGCCGGCAGGCTAGGAGAGAGAGGGATACAATTTACAGAAATTAGATTACCAGGTGGGGGGTTTATCTTGCCTCCCTGCACAGTATTTCCAACAAAAAAGGGCTTTCAAGGAGCTGGTAAAACAGAAGAAGAGGGTTTTTTTTATGTTAGATGGCAGAATTTGCTGAAGGCTAGTAACACTAAAGACTCAAAGACATTTTGGCACATTGTGAATGGAGTCACATCAAGTCTAAGAGCAGGACGGCTCATTCCAATTGTCCTCTCAAGCTGGATTGAGCTTATTGAGGCATCGCAGATAAGCCCGATGGGGGGGGGGGGCGGACAAGGGTAGAGCCTGGAAATGAGAGGATTATCGATCAAACTATGCCAGAGTGGCCTCCAGTCACCGAACAGGAAATTGGCTCAATTCTTGAGACCTTTTCAAATGGTAAAGCTCCTGGACCAGACCTAATCCAGGTGGAGGCCATTAAAAGCAATCAGGCTGGTGGCTACCTGTCCTTGCTAAGCTATTTACTAGCATTAATGGTTCAGGAATCCTGCCACAAGGCTGGACTCAAGCGATTTGTGGTTCCGATTTATAAAAAAGGACCAAAAGTAGAACCGACTAACTACAGGCAGATTAGCCTGATCACCGTGGTTGGCAAGATCTATGCTAAATATCTCCTGGCCAGACTAGTGGAGTGGATAGATCATACCCATATACTGCACCACGAACAAGCGGGCTTCCGAAAGGGAAGGTCCACGCTGGACCATTGTTTGGTCCTGCACCATCTAATAAAAAAATACAGAGCAGTCAACGGGAAGTTGTACGTCGCCTTCTTAGATTTGAGGGTGGCATTCGACTCCGTAGATAGACCACTTTTGTGGGCCAAACTTTCCTCACTGGAGATTGATAAGAGGCTTCTCTAACTTTTGAAGGCATTATGTACAGATACTACTGTTAGGCTCAAACTAGATCTAGATGGTCACCTTACACCAGACATCCCAGTCACCCGAGGAGTAAAGCAAGGTTGTGTGCTAGCACCAACCTTGTTTAATTTGTTCATCAAATATTTGATCCCTCTGACAAGACAGGAGAGGTTTTTTCCCCTGAAATCGGGGTCCAACCCAGTTGGGGCCCTTCTTTATGCAGATGATCTGGTGCTCCTGTCTCAGACCAGGGTGGGCCTGTCTAGGCAGCTTGCAGTTTTCTCTGATTATTGTCGTGAAAATGGCCTCGCAATTAACCATGCAAAATCTAACACTCTGGTATTTTCCCAGAGTAGGTAGGTATATAGGTGACCCATTGGTGATACTCTTTTCCAGAAGGCCAAGGTCTATAGATATTTGGGACTTCATTTTGCCTCCAATGGCCGGTGGAATGAACATGTTGGGAGAGTGGAAGTGGCAGCCAGGAGCCAAATGATGGCCATTATGAGGTTCTTTACTGGGACAGGGAGGAAGAACCTCGATATTGCCATCCAGGTTTTTGAGGTTAAGGTCAAAGTCTCTTTTCTTCATGGCGCTGCGATATGGGCCCCCCTGTTGGGTAAATGTTTAGACCAGTTGCAGACTCAATTTCTTAGTATGCTTACTAAACTTTCCAAGGGGACCCCTGCTGCCGCCATGAGGCTTGAGGCAGGTTTACGTGGCTGGTCATCCGTGGCCTGGGAGCGGGCCTGGGAGCGGGCAGTATGTAGGGCCCCACAGGATAGTTTAATTCGACTTATTTTTTCAGACACCTATGCTAGCACATGGCTTATAGCTATTACCAACTATTTGAACTGCAGTGAGCTTTCGATGACCTATTTGGGAACAAAAAACTTTGCCTCTGCAAAGCGAGAGATAGCTGCTCGATCCAGAGACATGGGTAGGCAGGAGGATCTGGCGAGGGTGACGTAGTCCTGTCACCTGCGGGGATACAATGTATGGGTCCCTCAGTCGGGTTCTATGGCATGCTACCTGGGTATGACCACTGAATTTAGAGAAAAACACTTATTCCTCTGTGCCAGAGTGAACGTACTTCCCACCAATGTCTTGGCAGGGCGTTATGCCGGGATTCCATACGTGGATCGTTTGTGTCCGTATGACTCCATGGCAGTGGAAAGTTAACCATGTTCTCTTTGAGTGTCACTTGTATGACCCTATTTGATTTCAATATCTGAAGGCTCTCATTTCAAAATTTCCAGGGGTAACAGATGTGTTTCTTACCCAAATGGCTTTTGCTGATACCTCTAGAGAAGTGACACAATGTGTAATGAAATTTTTGGTATTTGCCATGGTAATGCGGAAAAGATTTTTGTGCTCCAAGCCATTGGTAGACTCAGACAGAATCTCAGAGTCTTAGTAATGTACCCTATAGAAATTCCGTCCCCCAGGACTGTATATTCAGCTGTAAGATGTTTGATAGTAGCGATATGCTTACCAATGATATGGTTAATTTTGACAAGGCCAGTTTATGGCAGCTGCTTTGATATCTCTGCACTATTATATGATGGTGGCTACTGATTAATCTTATTCTGTACTAAGATTTAATGTTTCCTGTCTTTGTATGTTGTTTGTCTGGCAAAGACCTATGGTCACGCCATAATAAACTGAAACTGAAACAGTGAGTTCTTGGGCTTGGCCCAAAATCTCACAAGATATCTTGCAAGAAAAAAATATTTCTCATTTTAGTTCTATACAGAAACAAAAACATGAAGTCCAGGGCAAAGCAAAAACAAACACAAACCAAAACAGGGCAGAGCTAGTCCAAGCCCAACCAAAAGGAAGGAACAAGCAGATCCAGCAGCCAGCAACAATGCCCACAAAATAGGAAAAGGAAATAGATTTGACCAGCTTCTTGTGGCTTCAGGTCCGCCAATCAGAAACAATGCTGGAGGTTAGAAGCCTAGAAGACCCAGGGGTGTGACCAAACCGCCCTGTATGGATCCTGGAGGGGAGCAAAACTCAAGCCACAATGTTGGAGTGGCACAGTGAAGCCAGCAGGTGGCTCTAAAAAGCCAGGGCTGCTGGTTTAAGACTAGGGTTCAACTCCTGACAGGATATAAACATGACTAGTGGCAACAGGAAACTGAGCAGGATGACCGTTCTGATTCATGTCCCTCCCCTCCCCCTCCTCTTTTCTGCAGGATGGTTATTATTATTATTATTATTATTATTATTATTAACAAACATTTATATAGCGCCACCAGTGTACCTGGCACTTTACAAAGTAATAATAATAATAATTAGTAATGTCTCATTGCTCTCCCAATCTTGTCCCCTTCCTGTCTTATCTCCCTGTTCTCCTTTGGGCTTGCTTTCCCACTTTTAATTCTTTGTCCCTCACCCTCTCACTACAGTCTTGCCTCCTTGCTCCCCAGTCTTGTACCCTCTTTTCCTGTCCTGACTCCTGGACCCAATTCTGACCCCATGCCCTAATCTTCAACATCCATCTACATTCCAGATGCCCCCTCATTCCCGACCCTCAAACATAGCTGGTAAATCTAATGTTTATTTTGCAGGGGACTTAAAGAATATTGGGGAGTTCAGCTATATTGAAACTGATGGCAAAGTTCTCACTGACTTCAATACAGCCAGCCTTTCCCCCATACGTGTTCAGCCATGTCCTTGTTGCTTTAGACTAGATCTCCACTGAGGATGCAGTCCAAAAAATGTACCTGGGAGTAAACTTGATAAAAGAAAGTGACCAACTTCTCTTTTGGGAAATAAAGAATTTACATGCTCCTGCTCTCCTTTGATGAAGGGTGCAGTGCTGTCCACTTAATCTGGAATCGGAATGTCTTCCAGCAGCTGAACTCCAGGATGGAGCTATACTCTGGCAAGACCCCACCAAGATGCAGCCAAGAAAAATGCATTGATGTGGGAATCTGTTCTTTTAGAGTCAATAGTGCTGGCACTGAGTGAAGTAATACTACATCTCTCAGCTTTGCTCTGGCAAGACCCTCTTTACCCACAGTATTAATGTGCTTCACAAGACCCCTTAATTCACACCCTTAATGTCTATCATGTCATTGTTCATCCTAGAATAATAAAAAGGTTAGTTACCCTATTTCTTTTTACTGCAACACCACTGTTATTTCCTTTTCCCACACCACCCAAAAGGGATCACTGTATCATGGGTGTAGGATGCTGTATGGACATGGTGGTTAGAATCCAAAACGTGGGGGTACATTCCATGTTGTATGAAGCAGAATGGTGTTTCTACTCTGTTCTGTGAAGGCCTTATGCAACCAGTTACAAGTGGTCTGTTAAATATTCATCTTCAAATGATGACCTATTTTTGAAAATAGCCAGGATATCTAGAGATAAGGACATGCTATAAAAAACTAGAGCTGGGTTAGAATGGAGTAAGATGAGGAGAATCAGCATGTGGATGGTGGTGAATGGAGGTAGGAGGGTTCAGCCCCCAAAGGGACAAAGGGCCATAATCATATTGGATGATCCAAGCATACTACCTGTTGTTTCATTATAGACTTACAATTGTAACCTGGTGCAAGGAAGGTTGAGAAGTATGAGGAGAAGGGAGGTTCCATGTACCAACACTTCCTTACTCAAGTCTTCTCTGGAACCTAGTGGCAAAGGTGGCATCCCCTGTGTTCAAGAAGGCTGTATTATAAACTCATCTACAGCTGTGCAAGTCTGGAGTCCTGAATGCATACCTTTCAACATTTGATGGACAGAAATCGGTACACTTCATGTCACCCCTAATTTGCATAATTGATGTTTTTATTATTATTATTATTATTATTTATTATAATTAATACATAATTTAAGTATTTATGTGAAAATTGTAATAGCCCACTGATTAATTTTTGGACTGATTTGGGGGAAAAAAGATTTCTGCATGAGAGGCTCTGTGTACACACATCTTTGTACATGTAGGACTGATAGTTGAAATTACAACTCAGTCTATTAAACAGTCAAAATTCTCAAGTTGGTGCATTGACTTTGGGTCTAAAGTTTTAGTTCTGAAGACACTCAGAGGAACCCAAGTGGAAGCAGTGACTGTCCCTTGCAGCAGCTAAAGAGTCATCTCTTAACTCTTAGTTTTCCATTTCCTCCTGCCTAGATATTACTTTTCTTTGTTTTCTTTGATAGCCCTGTTTATTCTAAGCTTGTTGGAAGGTTGGCATAATAACCACCCCTCCCTTCCCGGCAATGAAAGAATCAGGGCCTCCAATCTCAATTTCAGTTTCACTTCCCTTCCTGTCATATCAGCTTTTTCCAGCTCGATTAATGAGGTGTTAATGACCTCCATTGTCTGCTGAATCCAGAAAAGAAAATAGCATGTTGGGAAGCCTGGTACAAGATAACAAAACCTGTTAGTGTACCCGGTAAAAAGATTCTATTATTGGAGGATATGTGAATGTCTTATTCAGTTTTCATTCTAGCAATATTTTTTCTCTTTCCTGGGGAAGGATCGGGAGGGGGGTGGGATATAAAGAAAGGATTTCAGGACCAAGTTTCTTTTCTGTATTAAAATAAGTTAAAGGATGGGTTGATTTAATCAAAGTATTTGCCTTCTCCTCCCCCACCTCCTTTCTACAGAGATACATTTGCGCACGCGCATACACGCACACACACACAATTCACTCAGCTTAATACACCAGTGTTCTAGAGAAGGATACTTTTTCTCAAGACACAGTTAAGATACACACTACTATTGTAGGGGGTTGCAGTCCAGGGCATGGACTATTGGCAGAAGTAAAGAAATTAGGTTGTTTTGCTGACAGAATGACAGTAGATTATTTGGAAACAGTTTTTGCCTATAAGCAAAATTAATTTGTCTTAATTTGCCTTTAATTTGTCTTATTGTTATGATAAATAATCGATTATTATTAATTTTTCCTTTTTATTTTTGGATTTAGATACTTCACTAATATTGGATGTGATTAATACTGAAACTATACTGTTCAAGCTTCTGTTGAAACAGGTGAAGAAATAGCTCTAATTATGTGGCACTGTGTAACTTGACTGTAAGCTCCTTCACAGCTCATATCTCATTAGTCATGAAAACCTTGAGGCTGACAAAAATAAGGATTTTTGCAGGCTCCCAAGAGATAGAATAATCACTTTCGTTTGAACTATTGGCATTGTTGAATTATTTGGCATTGTACTGACTTTCCATAATATTTTTAGACAGATGAAACCCAAAAAGTTCTGAAAGATTTGAAAAAGCCCCAAAGGTATGTGTCCTCTTCTGAACCGTCTGGTGTCTTTTTATCCCACTCTCAAAATGCTGCAAAATCAGTCTCAAAACCCCTACCTGCTTGTTTAAACTCCTGGCTCACCCCCTCACCCCCTAAAATCAAATTATTTTGCTCAGTTTTCATTCTGGAACCTGTTCTGACCGGAGGAATTTGTTTCTAGGATGGGGTCATCCACTTCATCAGATTCAAAACAAAGAGGATGAATTCGCCAGAACTAATATTCGCTATTTCAGCTTTGTCGCACAGTCAAGTCCTTCTTTAACCTTATTGCCAGTGAGAAAACAGAAAGAAACTCAGGCAAAGAGTTTGTTCCCAAGAAGGTGACAGACTAAGTGTTTGTGTCAAAAAGGCTGCAACTCTTCATTAACCAAATTCAGTCTGGAATGGGGGAAAGAAAAAACAAACCCAATTAAAAACCCCTTAAACTTGCCAGGTTTATTCACTTTAAAATTCCTGGGCAGACACCACTGCTCAATGCATTAAGCCAACCAGGACCCCATTCTAACTGGGCTCAAAGGGAGGGGTGGCCAGTGCCCCAAACTAGGGATCAGTACTATCCTGCTCAACTGGTTCTGCTAGCCAGACCCTCCAGACCTAGAGGTGAAGCTTTGCTTGGCATGCTCCCCTCTTCATCTATCCAGACTGAAGTAGACCAAGGTCCACAACTTCCACTGAAATACCCCCAGATAAAGATCAATACCCTCCAACAACAGGTTTACACCATCGTTTCAGTATAATTCTGGCTTCATCAAGTGAATCACATTATGATCCACCCAATCATCTCCAATTCCAGTGAGCCAGGGGTGTATTGCCTGGTTAACCTTCTTTGTTATTCTATCCATCCTGTATGGGTTCCTAGTGTCTCTCCAAATTAGGGGTGCACCAAACATTTTTTAAAAAAATTGTATACATTTCCGAGTTTCTGAGGATTGGCTCTGTGTGCAGCTGCTCCTTTGTAAGTTGTCCAAATACTTGTCCGGATACTTGGTAAAATAAAACTGAGTACCAAGTACTGAGTTCCCTTATACAGGACCAGGAAAAGTCCCGTATGTTGCAGGAAAATCCCCATATGTTGTCTATCCAAGGATTTACCTGAGTACCGAGTACTGGACTGAGTACCAGGCCAATTCCTTGGTTGATCAGTACTTGGTAAAACTGAGTTGAATATCGAGATAGTCAGTAAAAACCGAGTAATTTCAAATATTGAGCTTCAGCACTACTCTAAATATGTCACTGTAGCAGCTGCGAAAAACCAGTCACACCCTTTGTAGCAGATCCCTGATCTTCACACGATCCATCTTTATCATGAGGACCAGTTCCAACCCAGGCCTCCGAGGGAGGTCATTCTCACCCAAATGGACAACTATAACATGGGACAGCGGTCTGCGTAACCTGTGGAAAGTGGGCATCAGTTGATCCCACAGCATTCCCTTATTTCCCTTCCAGCAGATCTTTGGAACCCCAGCTTGTCTGCCCGGTGACTTCCGTTGCTCCGAAGATGATACTGTGGCCAATGATTTAAACTTGCAGCATGATCCAGACTTCTTAGGCCAAAAAACAAGAAATATTTAGACATTGGCAGCACCAGATGATCCCACATCACTGTTCAAGGCAGAAAAACCCACCTCCCTCTAGAAAGTGAGCGGACGAATGTATGCATGGAAGGCAGCTGACCTCCATCTACCCAATGACTGAATTTCCCTGTTGCCCCTAGACATCATGGAAATGCCACTGCATTGCAGGCAGGAGTGGTGAAGTTTACAGTGGGCACGAAAACAATGACCTCCTTCGTTGTAGTCCCTGCGGTCATCAGGGGGGTTGCCCTCCTGGAGGTCCCCCCGTATCACCAGGTGGGAACTGACAGGCGGGCATTATTGGCAGCTGCACCGGCAATGTGGAACTCCCTCCTGGTGGATGTCCACCTCAGCCCGACTCTTGTTATCTTTTGTCATCAGTGCAAGATGTGGCTCTTCTGTCAGGTGTTTGGTGGAGGGGAGGGGTAAGGGGAGGTTTGCGGGTGGGTGGGTTGTTTTAATTAAATTTTTCTACACATTCTGTCTTGTTTTTATTGTAATTTTTATATTGATGATTTTATGTTAATAGTTTATTTATGTGTTTTTATTACTATTGTACTAGTATTTTGTTATGAGCAGCTCCGAGCTGCCAGAGGCAGGAAGGTAGCAGGATATAAATTCATTTAATAAAATAATCATCAATCATCATCATCATCATCATCATCATCCCAGCAAACCAAACCAAACCCTGCTGTCCAGCTCTTCCCATGTCATACCTGCCAGTCTCCTGCACATAGCCCCCACCCTTTGTGATTACATGACAACTATCTGCCCTGGGCAAGTCTGTATCCTGCATGCACTCGAGCCAAAGTTTCTGTGCATGCACATCCCATCTAAACTTGGAGGTAATGGCTGCTTGCTGGTGGAAGGTCTCATCATACCTCAACCAGTCAAAACCCTCACCTGAAAAATGAGCCCGCCAGACTATGTCACAATATCTCCAAATCGCTTTGAAAACATTAGAAGAACAACCTTGTCATACACTATATAAGCAGACTCCCAGTTTGGCCAATTCTTATCCATTTTCACCCTCTTAGCTCGCTTGGTGTCCCTGGACTTGCTTTTGTCCCCAGGGTCAGGGATATGGTTGCTGAACAACAGAACAAGGATGTCAACATATTCCCTCTGTCAGATCTTTACCTTTTTGGCCTTCAGTAAGTGAACTCCTATAGGAGCAGAAACCTGTGCCCACCCTGAAATGGGGGAAGCTCCTTCCCGGGCACTGATGTCAGCCACGGTGGAACATAGGCATTGCTATGGATGGGTTGCAAGGCCTGCACTGTTCCTGTGCCCTGTGGAGTGGCTATAGCTGATTTACCTCCCCCACCCTCCACCTCACTAATGGAATGCCTGTCACTTGACTACTGCTTGGCCCAGCAATAGTCTGTGGGCACCGCACCTCACCTCACCTAGCCACATCAACTTGGAGGGATACTACTGGGCAGGGTGACTCAGTGAAGAGCTCACCTGTGTGTTCACCCCTACAATGCCTCAACTCCCTCCCTCCAGCATTACCTGGGCCTGAGTTTAGCACCTGCTGACTGGGTGTGGACTGGGCATTGTTCGCTCTCTGATGCACCGGTACCTCAGTGCTCTGATCCATGGCCTCCATCCTGGCCACTATCACCTGCAATGCCTCCACTGTTGCATCCACTGGAGCTGGCCTACACCTCAGGGATTCTGGGGCACCATCCCTGAAATGAGATGGTGTCTGCACATGCCTTCTACCCCTGCACCTCAATTCCTCCCCCAGAACCTCCTTTGTTGCACTATTAGACTTTCCTTTGTGGGGCATGAGCTCAGGAACTAGAATGGGCTCTGTAATGGGCACTTGGACCAATCTGTCATCCATGTGGGCATGCAGGTCCAGGAGAATTTGTATTCCCCTCCTGGCTCCATGTCCTCCTGGCCTCACTTCTCCTCAGTGTCATGGCCAGATGCGGGAAGTGTTCTACCTCCCTTGGCCATTGGGGCCCCTCCCATGCCCAAGGACCTGACCCCTGCCTATGCTTTTTGGCACTGTGTATCCTCGTGCCATCTCTGGTCGTCAGACTATCTGGCTTGCCTTTAAAAAAAACAACGACTTCTTCCTTCTGCCTGCCAAGGTAGAATGCTGGAGTGGGGAAGGATCAGGCCCCATGGGCTGAACGACTGCCCCCTGGTCCAGGAGCTTGGTGTCAGAGAAGGGGAGGGGAGGGGAGGGTAGTTTGCCATCCTGCAGCTCCCTTTGAAATGCCATTTAGAGGGACTCAGTGGGTGGGGGAAATGGGAAATGGGAATTGCCACCTTGCAGCTCCCTTTAAAATTAATGGGTGGGGAGGGGATGCACTCCATGAGGACCTGATGGTTCAGACTCCCATAACTGCTCCAAAAGGCAGGTCCCATCCTCCAATCCCTTTTATAGGGAGCAGGAAAATACTTGCTATGAGTACTCCTCCTCCCTCCCCAGTGAATAAAACCCAGAATGGCGTAAATGCACTACCATTCTGGTTCATGCACCAGCCTAAAGCTGTCCTGCTGCGAGCACCAGAGACTCCATGCCACCTACTTTCTGAAAGGCACACAGGAACAAGGCCGTTTCCCCAAATGGTGCATGGCAGGGAGGGTAATTAAATGAATTGTTTAGCATCAAACGCCAAGTCAATGGCAAAACCAGGAATAAGAGTCAGGTCTCCTCTTGCTTCGTTTACTGAACCATTTCTGTTTAGTCTTAATTTTTGTAACATTTACAGTGTTTGTTGCAAATACCAATTACAGACTAAGAGACTGTTGCTTAAACAACATTTATGCATTCATAAGAATTACAGACAAAAGAGAGTGGTGGCATGAATTATCTTCTGTTGGTGCCAAAAGACTCAGCATTTAGTACGTGGATTATTTCACAAAGCATCTCTCTAGAATGTCGAGGTTCCCAGAAGAGTCAGTAAGCCTCCAAGGATCTGTCAGAACCGGCATGTGAATTTTTGAGATACTTTCACTTATTCATTTAAGTGTGCTATATCACTGTCTTAAAACTACACTTTTAAAAAGGATTATTTAAACCTCACAAACCTAGTAAAACAGTGGCAGGCAAAAGCTTTTTAAAAATTGACTTTATTGCACTATTTTTGGCTGGAAACACATGGCATCCATCATGAGAAAATAACAGAAGTACAGAGGTGCGATACAAACCAGTAATTTTACCATTTTGTTACCATTGTTACAATTTTACTCTAATCTGATCACATTCCAAATTTATGCTCCAATTATTGCAACTGGAGATGAGGGCAGAGAAACATTTTATGACCAATTTGAGGAGTTACTGACAAACAACTAAAGATAAGTTACGGGCCAGTCTCCCTTGTTCCCTTTGCCTCAAAGCTTCTGGAACGTGTTGTCTACTCCCGCTGCCTGGACCTGCTCTCTGCCAACTCCTCTCTGGACCTTCTCCAATCCGGCTTCCGCCCACTCCACTCTACTGAAACTGCCCTGGCCAAGATCACCAATGATCTACTTGTTGCCAAATCTAAGCACCACTACTCCATTCTTGTCCTCCTTGACCTCTCTGCTGCCTTTGATACTGTCGACCACTCGCTCCTATTGAACTCGCTTTACTCTCTGGGCTTCAGTGGCTCCATCCTTGACTGGTTCTCCTCCTACCTCTCTGACCGCTCCTTTAAAGTCTCGCTCCCCGAGTCAAACTCCTCCTCCCTCCCCCTCTTGGTTGGGGTCCCCCAAGGCTCTGTTCTTGGCCCTCTCCTCTTCTCTGTTTACACCCTGTCCCTTGGCAAAATTATTGCCTCCCATGAATTCCAATATCATCTCTATGCTGATGAAACCCAACTCTATCTTTCTACCCCTCCTCTCTCCTCTTCTGTCCGCTCATGCCTCATCAACTGCCTCTCCGACATCTCCGCCTGGATGTCCCGACGTCAATTTAAGCTCAACATGGCCAAGACCGAACTCCTCATTTTTCCTCCCTCCCCTTCCTCTCCCTCTAACCTGTACATCTGCATTGATGGAGTCACCATCCATCCTGTTCTCCAAGCCCGTAG
>QEPC01000656.1:330933-372722 GCA_003113815.1 Sphenodon punctatus
GCTTAGTGATAGAGATAGCGTTAGTGATTTAGTTTTAGTGTTTGTAGGAGTAGGTCTGTGTACTTATTAGATAATCCATTTAGTTCATAGCATTTAGAATAGTTAATAGCAGTTAGATTTAGTGTAGATAGATATATATAATATTAGATAAAAAATAAATAAATAAAAAAACCATATAAAAACAAAAAAACAAAATAAAAAACAAAAGAAAACCATATAAAACCCAATAAAAAACCAAAAAAATATATAAAAAACAAAAAAACCCATATATATGGGATGTATATATATCCATATATATCCATATATATATCTCCATATGTATATCCATATATATGGGATGTATATATATCCTTAGATATATGGATATAACAACATTTCCCGAATGGCCGAACGGCCGAATGGAACAGCTGAACGGCCTAACCGAATGGTCTGTTTGGACGACCGAACCGAACAGCGGAACCCGAACTCGGTGAACTAACCGAACTGCCAAACCGAACGGACAAACCGAACGCAGCCGAGCCGAACGGACGAACCCGAACGCAGCCAAACCGAACGGACGAACCGGAACCGCGATCTGTTCACCCATCCCTAATAAACAACTATTTAAATCTGCTTTGTTCCTTTTATAGGCTGTTTCCCCCCATGCTTTCTGATTATTTTTAGACATTTTAGATCAGATATTCAATAAAACAAATGAATATCTAAACCAGAATGATAAAAAAGACTTGAAAATGAACAATATTTAAAGTAAAGTATCAAAAAAAGAGGATAAACAAATATTTCAGATGCTGATATTTTAGGACCCAAACAAGAATCTATTTTTTTCTTGCAAGAATCTCATGAGATTTCTTGTTGGGGACCAAGATTTTGTCGAGATCTTGGTCCCAGTATGAAATCTTGCAAGATGAAGATGAAGATGAAGATGAAGAAGAAGGTGTGCTTGTGAAAAATGGCCACCAGTCCATTCTGTGCATGCATGACCCTTTACCAAAATGGTGCTGACAGCCTCACCGCCATCTTCAAAAAGGGCAGCTGGTCTGCGCATGCAAAAAATGCATGTGCTGAATGGTTGCCCTTTTCCAAAAGGGTGACTATGCTGCTGGCACCATCTTGGAAAAGGGGAGAACAGCCACAGAGACCATTTTTCACATGCACAGGTTTTTTTTAAAAAAAATTGAGAATCTTACTGAGAATTGAGTTGCAAATGACTGATTTTCAACTCCTTCTTAGTTGGGAAAATCTTGCCAAGAGCCCAATTCTTGATGAGAATATCGAGAATATTGAGATTGAGTTTCTCATTCAGATAGCTACGTGAAAATGTCAATAACATCTACGAATACAAAACCAACTATTAATTTCAGCGAGTGTGTTCCATAACTTAGCAAATTACTTGATATGGTTATCTACTGGGAACTTAGCACATCTCTTCAAATTAATGAAATCCCTATGGTAATAATGAGTTAGATAATATTCAAATACATGAAGTAAGCAATATACTAAAAAAAAAAGGGGGGGGAGAAAAAGAAAAGAAAATGCCAGTCCTACAAATGTATAACCCAACAATAATGACAAATTAATGACACTGAAGCCAAGACTTCTTTCTTTTAATAATAATAACAAATATTACCAACAAGCACATTTGAAAACGTAAGTTCCTGGTGCCTCATTAGCAGTCAAGTGACATTGTTGTTTGTTCATTGAAATAATAAGGTCCACTTCCACTTAATAATTAATGATGCATATTAATCAGAAAACTGGCTTTTGTAGGAAACCACCATCTTGGGACATAGCACCAGAAATTAAATTAGCTCTTTGGAGATGTGTGACTGATTTCTCCCTATGATGTATTTTCAAGTTACAGCTGAATGAAAAGTAGCTGGCTGGGTAGCTTTTTGGCTCTTGTTTTGTAATACAATGTGCAATAGGAGAGAGAGAGAGAGAGAGAGAGAGAGAGAGCGCAAACAAATGCAAACAATGCCGCATCAGCTGCTTTCCCAAATTATATAACCAAGTGCATTGCCAGGACTTGAAAACTTCTTTTAATTATATTCTTATTAACAAATAAGAATATAATTAAAAGAAGTTTTCAACCTTTGTATTTGCAGCTCTTTCTTTTGGATGTCTTCTTATGTACCGGTAAAGGACGGGGCAAGCCAGTTTGATTACTCTGAAATCATACAAGAAGAGTTTGAACCTCCTTTCCCTCGCTCTTTAACTCAGAGCTTCCCAAACTATGGTTCTCTAGATCCCTGGTGGCTTTATTCCATCTATGGGCAGGGAGGGTTATAATCCTGACTGATATTTGCTGCCCTATGCATGTCTTTGTTGCTGTCTGGGGCTCTGGGAAGTCTCAAATTGAGTTTGCATAGGCAAATGATTGGGAACCAGTGCACTAGCCCTTTCTGGAGATTGAAAAACTCCAATTCTTCCTGAGTAACAGAAGGCTAAGAGTCCATTCTATGGATGTGTGGGGGGAGGCTCATTTTCATTTAGTTTATGTTTGAAGTTTTTTTCTTTTTCATTCTTTGTTTTGTTTTTAATTCATTAATGTTTAAAATTTCAGTTTCATTCATTTCAATGGGGCTTCCTGACTTTGTTAGGGAATGGGGGAATGCAATGTGATCTAACACCCACAGGGGACAGCAGAGGAACACTGGAAGGGCGGAAAATGGCTCATAACTGCCAGATTGTTCTGACCAAACTGAGGGGTGGGGGAAGTGAAGAGAAGGAAAACTGTGGAGTCCCTCCCTAGAGACCCTGCTAGGTTCCCATTTCCACCTCCCCCATCCTCACAAGAGACCTTCTCCAGTCTCCCCAGAAGGATGGTGCCCCAGAGATCTGGTTTTGATGTGTCTCCCCCAAAACCCTCCAGGTGCTCAGAGAGGGGGAGGAGGAGTTTATTTCACAGTGACTGCAACCCCACGCCCCTCCACACAGGGCATGCATGGATTCTAAGTAGCACAATGTACTTGCAATGGGCCCATACACACGTGTGCATGGGATCAGCCCCAGTTTTTTCTAGTTAAACTGGGGCTTATCCTAGAATATTTCCTGCACCCACAGCATCGTGGTCAGGACAGAGCTACAGATTCAAATCTGGAGTATCCATTAGCTAGGGATGGGACTATCGGTATTGGATTAATCTGATAATGCCGATAATTGTGGATATCTGATTAATCTGATAATACTGATAATTTCAGTTTTTTAATTGTCGATTTTTCAGATCTTTAACATTGCGGCCATTTTAACAATGACTCCAATGTTAAAGATCCAAAAAATCGGCAATGTTAAAAAACTGATATACCAATACCAATAAATCCGATATCAGATTAATCTGATACCAATAAAACTGGTAACCAGTAATTCACCTGGAGTCCCACCCACATAGCCCCATCAATATGGATTTCACTGTTTCCTTCCCATCCCCACCACGAGTGCCCCATGAATTAATTCTGTGTGTGTGTCAAGTGCTGTGTGATGTCTTAATGATCTCAACTGGACAGTGGAGATGCCAATCATGTTCACTAGGGATGTACGAACACTGGGGGGTTCGGGGTTCGGCCCGTTCAGGGTTTGGCCGAACCTGAAACCACTCAGGTTCAGTCTCTTTGACCCGAATGGGTTTGGGAGGGCCGAACCCATTCGGGCAGGGGGGGTCGGTTTTCCCTCCCCCCTCCAAGCTGCGTGGGTGGAAGGGGTGCCAGGGAGCACCGACCCCCCACCCCGCCTAGCCTTGTAAAAAAATTTTTTAACCCACCCCCACCCCAGGGATTACCCTACCTGGTGGTGCCAGGGCTCCGGCCCTGGGTCCACCACCGCCGGTTTGACCCAGAAGGCCTAGTAGCAGCCTGAAGTGTTCTGGAGTGCCGCCACCACTGGACCCACCACCGCCGGACCTGGGGCCAGAGCTCTGGCACCACCAGGTAGGGCACCCCCCTGGGGAGGGGGGGTTAATTTTTTTTTTTTTACGAGGGTGGGCAGGGTGGGGGGAGGTGCTCCTTGGCGCCCCTTCCACCTGCACAGACAAGAAGGGGAGGAAAAACCAGGTTCCTCCCTTCCCCCACCCAAATGGGTTCAGAACCCAAACTGTTTTGGGCCGGTTCAGGCGGGGGGTGGTTTGGATTCGGGATGTCCATGAACAGGCCGAACACCCCGAGTTCGTGCCGAACCCCAAACTTCCAAACCACGTTCGCACATTCCTAATGTTCACTGCATTCCCTACCTATCCCCCTCCCCCACTGGCTTGAATTGATACAATTTGTTTTGCTTGACAGCTTCACGACAGCAATTCCAGTTGGCCAGCAGAGGTGCCAATCATGCTCTCCCATCCCTTCTCTATCCGACATCAGCTTGAATTGATAGACATTTTAATTTGCCTGACTGCTACACTTCAGCAGGCACTGTCAGGCAACACAAACAAAATTCAAATGAAATTTCCTTTATTCTTTATTCTTTATTCTTATTCTGTTTATGCTTTCGGTTTACCTTAAACAAAATTAGAAAATTTCATTTGAGTTAAAATAAACATTCCTGCTGTGCTGATCGACTAGGCCAGGGAGGGGGGACAGAAGTGATGTGAGGCCGGCTGGCCCCGCCCATGTACTGCAGCCAGTGCCCCACATCCCACCATGATGGGCAGCACAGCTTTTTAGCATTTTATTGGCTTCTGACTCCTGCTAGCCAATAGAATGCTCAAGATGACTTCTGAGTCTGCCCCATCCCCCATGTCTCTCCTCTACCATCTGTAAAGTACTTCAAGGAGAGAGCTGAAGGAAAGACATGGGCTCAGCATAGCTTTTCAGCATTCTGTTGGTTGCTGACTCCTTGTCCTGTTCTTGTCCTTTGCCCTAACCAGCGACTATCCTTTCTATGCCTTGACATATAGCCTGGTTCCCTTTCTTGTCTCCTCTCCTGCTTGGATGGATTCACTCCCTGGTTTGACTCCTGTTAGGAGGAGCTTTGACTCTTGACCCTGACTCTGGATTTCTGACTCTTGGCTCTTGTGTCAGCTAGTCTTCCATGCCCCTACCAGCCCTCTGCCATGCCCTAGATGCCCCCATGCCTCTGACACAGTTTGTTCTGCCCCTGCTACTGCACACATCCCTGCCTACACACCCAATTCCTCCTTCTTGAGCCCTGTCCTATTAAACACTTAAGAGTATTTATATATTTGCATGATGATTTTTTTAATTCTATATCACTCAATGCATATGATTATATATTACTTGAAGTCATGATCCAGTGGACCCACCTTGACTATTTTTGTGATGATGTCTAAAGCTGGCCCTGGAAACAACTTGTGTGAGTGCTGCTCAACTGATGCATAACTGAGGTAGAGGGGTCCTTCTCCTCCAGATTTTCAGCAGACACCTCAGATTGCCACCTCTCATTAGCTGGGCCCCTGCCCTAGTTCCTTCAAACTTGTAGAGCACAGCAAAGAGGTCCGAGGGGGCACTGGGAAATAGATAGGAATCTGCCCCCCTTCTTTCAAGGTTCATATACTATTTCATCTGCTCATTATAATTTATTGGAAGTAAGTTGTTTCCAGTATGGCTCATATAAGCAAGTTGGCTTATCTAGCTCTTGGTACGAAATCTGGTACACAGATTCATTACTCATTTTGAGTGAATAATATATGTATTTCCACTGATTTTGAGTAAAGTACTACTATCCATGCGTGTTAACAGACACAACGCTGGCCTGGTTTATCCAGCACCTCACCCCATATGTGTTTCCGGACTGTCAGTTGTGGACCCAGTACAGACCCCAGTGAGGTAGATGGCTGGCCCAAAAATGTGGGCCCAGAAGGAACCAGGCCCACAGTCCAGGCCCAAGGACTGCCCAGATGAACCATAGCAGGCCAAACTGGGTGGGTGCATCTGTTCCTGTGCCAACCTGGCCGGGTGTGGGGAGTTGCCATGGCCACCAGCCATGGCTGCCTGTTAGTGGCAGCCATGGCTGCCCATCATAGCAGGCTACAAGGCATCAGTTGCAGTGTCAGAGGGGGCCAGCCAGCCACACGTCATTTCCTGCCCCCCTTCCCTACTGGGTCAGGCCAGGGAAATGTTTATTTCATTCCCTGACCTGTTCCAGTTGAGGGTTGTCAAGGGTATCCCCCCCTCCCTGGGACATGCAGCCCCATGGCCAGGTTGACATAGGAAAAGATGTGCCCATTCTGTTCGGCCTACTAAGGCTCACCTGGATGGCTCTTGGGCCTGGACTTTTGACCTAGTTCCTTCCAGGCCCACATTTCCAGGGCAGTTCCCAATCTCATTGGGGTCTGTACCAGGCCCACAACTGGGCTAGCGGGATGTCTGTTAACACCCCAAGTGTAATTCATGCTAGGGGTGTGAAATTCATTTATGTTTTTATAATAACATAAATGAAAATGCCTATTTTCATTTTATGTTTTTTTAAAAATGTTTTTCTGGGCAGCCTGATACATGGCTCAGGCTGCAAAGAACAGGTCCAAGGGGGAGGGGGAGTGAGAGCTCAAAATGACCACCTAAGAATGATGTCTCTATAGGCCAATTGGCAGTGCAGACAGATCACAGACCCCTGCAATAGGAATAAGAGACTGACCTTTTCTTGCACATGTTTGCAATTTGCTTGGACCTATCAGGGGAGGGCACAGGGAACTTACAGAAGCTGAGGGCACACAGAACTTTACACCTGTGGCTAGCTGGTTGTTGTTCAGTGCACATCCAGTGTTTCACAGGCTTGTCTCTTGTGCTTGTGTGTGTGAGTTGTTCAGGGTGCCTTGTGCTGCTTTTCAGCCACATTCCTTGGTACAAAAAATAGACCTCTCCCTCTTCCCAGTCTCATACTCCATTACCCCAGTCCTCTCCAATTACATATTCCTAACCCTGTGTGTTCCTGAAAGCTAACAACACCCTATCATAACTTGGGGTGCCTGCAATGACAAACAAATCCTGTGACACTGCCTTCCTTTCTGCCTGCCTGCCTGCTGCTCTTCTGCTCTGCCCGCATCCTGCTGCTGCTGCTGCCCAAAGGTGTGTGTCTCTCTCGGATGCTCTGTACCCCTGGGGCAATTTCTGTTGCAAGCTGATGATGCCCTGCAACACGCTGGGCTGCTGCCACTCCATTCTGTGATTATGGTCTCTCTCCTTCATGTTTCCTGCCCCCATGGCACACTCTCAGCAACTCTTGAAACCATGACATGCTAGCTAATTGGGAGAGTATGGGTGATTTCAGACATTACGGCCGGCAGCATTGACCCGGGCCGTGGGGTGGTTCGGACCATGGACGGGGGTGAAGGGGTGCGCCAATGGACGCTTGCCCCTTTGCCCCCATCCATGGGGACCACTGAACCATGGCCCAGGGTCAATGTTGCCGGCCATAACCTCTGTTGGCAACACACACACCCAGAGAGGGCAGGGCCGGGCGATGCAGCGTGCGGCCGCATGGCCCCGTCCCCTGAGCTCCTCAGCCACCCGCCCTCCCTGAGACAGGCAGCCGCAGTGGCCTATCTGGCTGCTGCTGCCACCCGCCACCCACCGCTAGGACTCCAGAATGTGGTGAAGGTAAGGTAACAGGTGTTACTTTTCTTTCACCGCGTTCCGGATTCCCCCTAACCACGCTTCGTTCGCTGCCCTGGTGTGGGAGAACAAAGGGTGTCTTCAGACGTTACGAGATCACGGTGAACCACGGTGAATACCCACCTGTGGTCACCGTGTCTCGAACGTCTGTTTGCTGCGCGCCAGATGTTCGCCACGGTGAATCCCCACATGGGGTCTGTTTGAACCACGCTTCCCGGGCTAGCCGGGGGAAGGTCCCGGGAAGCGTGGTCAAACGGACCCCGGGCCGGGACCAACGAAAAGTCACGTCTGGCCGCGCACCATGGCCCGGGATCCCCGGCGGGATCCTGGGCCACGGCACTTCCGGCCCTGCCACCCGCCCGTCTCCTCGGAGGGCGGGCGGTGGGGTGCATGGAGGGGGCGGGGCCATGCGGCCGCACGTTGCACCGCGCGGCCTCGGCCCCTCCCACTTTCCCCGCCGGGAGCCCCCGGCACGTCTGTTGTGCCGTTACGGGGTGACCCCGGCAGGGAACGAAGCCGGTGGTTCCGGTACGGGGCCAAAGGGTCCCGTATCGTCTGAAATCACCCAAAGTGTGGTTAGGTTCACCACAGGGGGTGGTTGACTGAGGTGAATGTCTGGATGCATGCAAACAGGCGTTCACCTCCATTCACCACTACCACCACCCTGTGGTTGACTGAAGTTGACTTTGGTGATTTCAGACAACATAACATCTGAAATCACCCAGTGTCTTCTCCTCTCCTTTGCCAGTCCCTGCTGTTTCAGCAGCATACACAACTCATGGGGGGAGGGTGCAGGGGGCATGTGCCCCTAGAGCCCCTGCCCAGCCTCCTTCCCTGCCCCCACTTCTGTCCCCCCCCCCACTGACCGTCACCAGTCACCTATGTTCAGCAGACAGTGTCTGCTTCACTTCCTGCTAGTGTCTGCTCTATCCTGTCTACCTGCTGTGTGCCAATGGGTGTTAACATATGTGATGCTGGTCCAGTTGGGCCCAGTTCACCCCAGCTGGGCTAGCATCAGGGCGGCATCTGTTTGTGGCCCACCAGATGTGGGCCCGGTTCCTACCCTGGCCATGTAGGAACCAGGCAGGAAATGTGGGCCTGGTACTAGCTGGCCCCACAGTCTGCACCCAGCTCCTACCTGGCTGGGACTAAGTGGGCGAGCCAGATAGGATTTATTTCTCCATGCTGTTGCAGGCTTTTGTGGAGATATTGTATTCTTTTTGAGCTAATGTCCCTTTGCTAGCCTGCATTTTTGTGAACTGCTTGGTTGGCATAATGATGCACTCACTGCTGATGGTGGGCCATGTTGTGGGTACACTACTGTTGTGGTTTTTTGGTTTTCTGCACGCAGTTGCATTTTTGTGGGCTTGTCTTCTGGAGCAATTATCCCACTCTTGCTAGCCTGCTTTTCTGGGTAGTGCTTTGGCTGTGGGTTCAAGAACTTTGCAACAACTTTCCAAAGTTTCTGAATTTTTCCAAAGTTTTCTGAGGTCCAGTATTCCAAGTCTAAATTCTGAAACTTTGAAAACAGTGTTGGAGGTCCGCCAAGTACTTGGACCAATTATTCAGCCCTTCAGTATTGGGCCCGAGTACTCGGAAGTACTATTTGGTACAGCCCTACTAAAAACTCACATCTTTTTCTCATTATTATCTCCTTATTTCCCTTTAAAACGTACCGAGCCTGTTTATCAAGTTTCCCCACCCCTTAGTGAAGTCCAAAGTATAGTTATAGTCTGACCACACATAAACGAATAATCCATTAGAAAAAAAATTAAGACAGTAATTGTGTCTCCTTTTTAAAAAAATAATAATTCTTAAAATGGTGCAAGGGCAAGAAAGAGTTGAGAAGGCTGAGATGTATTTTGTATGAACTATAGTAGTATTCTCCTGAGGTGAATGCAAAAGTATGACTAAAGGCAGATGAGAAAGTTAAATCTTGTCTCATTTATAGAGATGATACTCTCTTTGAAATATGCATATCATGTATTTCACCCTTAAGAACATTCAGAAATAAAGTCACATAATTAACTTGCATTCCACAAAATGTTTTTCTTACATATGAAGGGTTCAATTTACAAATGATCTATTAAAAAATTTTTTTTAAAGGAAAATTAAAATCCAAAATCAAATATTTTTTATTGTAAACTATTTGTTTGGCACAAGTTAATGTAGTATCTTGGCATGTGTAAATGCACACACCTGCAAAATTTGTAGTGACCACTGAGGAGGCTGTTTTCAAATTTGGCCCTAAATTCTAAAGCACATCTGGTGTATTAGCATATTTTGTTAAGGCAATTGTAGCCTCCTGAAATGGCAGTCAATACAAATCTGAATGCATGTTAAGATCATGAATGCTTAACTAATTTATTTCATTAATAGTGCAAAGTTAGATCAACTAACAGTATGCTTCACCAGCTGAAAATTCATTTTAAACTAAGTTTGAACAAGCTAAGCTGATTTGGACAGGGGAAGATCATACTTTTGGCTCATTCGGCAAAACTGCTGTCCAGGACCCTCAAGGGTCTTGGTTTGATTGTTTCCACTGCAGTACTGTGTATGATCTGAACACATAGCAAGTCAACTCTACTGAATGGCTAAGTTAGTGTGGAAAGTCTGCTGTCAGTTTGTAGACATAACAGGATCTGAGATATGGCTCCAAAAATCCCCATAAAGAAGGTGTGCATTCATGCATATTCCCCTAGGCCATGTAAAGTAAATTGTACACCCAGGAATGGATTAAGATTGTCATGGATTTTGATCCACCATACCTTTGGCTGTTTGCCCTTCACTTCCTGTCTTGTAATCCTCCCTGCAACACACTTTATAAAAAGTAGTAAGTGTACTCATGCCGGATAAGTATTTATTTGAAATCTATCTACTGCTTGCTTGTTTGCTGAGGTCACGCTGTTCTGAGAAGAGGCATGTGGAACAGCTCAGGTCTATAATGCACATCTCTCTCTCTTTCTATGAACACTTCTAGTGCTCCCCCACATAGCAACTTCTAACAGCAGCAATTAGTTAATATAACACCATCTGCTAAGAGCGTCTCAGTCCTGCATGGAACCCACATACATTATAGGGTGTGGAATGAATGCTAAGGATCTTACATTCACTCGTGCTGCTTAATTTCTATTTCTGAAAGGGAGACATTAGAAATTTTGCATTTTTAGAGACAAGTTTTTAAAAAGAAAGACCAACTTTCTTGAGTAATTGTGCCTTTAGTTGTCACAGTTAGAGATGATAGAAAAACAGTTTCCATGGGAAACAAACAATTCTTAACATTTTTTTCATGCATACTTGTTTGATTTTTCTCATGAATTGCTAAATAAACCAACAGTTTTGGTTCCTTTTTCACAAACCAAGAAGGTTCATTGCCTGGCTTTCCAAAACAGAACACATGTCCTTATAGAATGCAAATACTGTGTACGGTGATTTGAATGAATATGCCAAATTCTGTGATGGAATAGCTGAGTACAGCTGCATTGAACTTAACTGAACAGTGGCAAACAAGGGCCCTTTTTACATGATTCACACCCACCCAAAAATCTGGGTGTTCATGCATGAGTGAATCTCATGTAAAAGCCATGGTGTGGGTGTGTGAGTGTGCGTACGCGCTTCCGACAAACACGCATGCACACCCACCTCCACCCATCACCCGTGCATGGAACAACTGGTGAAAATGGCAGTTGTTCCATGTGTGTGTGATGGGTGGAGGTGGGTGGAGGTTGGTGTGTGCCCATCTGCACCCTCCCCCTATCCACCGCACACGTGCGCACACTGACCCCATCCCCCACCCCCTGTGCATGACCTATGTAAGCAGGGCGTTTGTGGATTTTAAAAAAGCCTTTGACTCTGTCCCTCGTAAGAACCTATGGGACCAGCTAGTTCTAATGGGTATCGATAGGAAGCTGTTGGTCCTAATTGTCCAACTACATACCGGTAATGTGGCAAGGATTCAGGTACCATTGCGTAATAGTCTTACAGCTCCAATAAGAGTGAATAAGGGAGTGCGACAAGGTTGCGTGCTCGCTCCATTGTTGTTCAATCTATATAAGAGTGATTTGAGCAGGGTAATGGAGAACCAGGAGCACTGCGCCCCGAAAATTAAATCTTGCGCAGTGCCTGTTCTTCAGTACGCCAACGATACTGTGCTCTTATCCCAAACTAGAGGAGCGCTGAAAACATTGTTAGACACTTGTGCGAAATATTGTTAGAGCAAACGACTAGGGATAAACTTTGCAAAAACAAAGATTATGATGGTGGGAAGGAGAACAAGAAAGTATAAATGGACTGTACAAGGAAAGAATCTGGAACAAGTAAGTTCCTTTTGCTATCTTGGGACAATATTTAGCAAGAATGGTACGTGGAAAGAGCATGTCAGGTATATAATAGGTAAAGCAAAGGCCCCCACTAGGGCAATTTTAGCTATGGCTAGGCGCTCTAAGGCGGTCACTACTTCTAAGGTTCTGGAGATTTATAAAATCAAGGTCCGGCCCATCTTGTTATATGGACAGGAATTGGTACCAAACACTGGGATAGCAATGAGACAGCAGGGTCTGGGTCAGCTGAAAAAGAGAGGTACAGCTGAATATCATCAGCATATTATTGGTGACATCACACCCCGAACTCTCTCATGATCTCCCCCAAGGGCTGCATATATACATTAAATAATAATGGAGACAGACTGGAACCCTGCGGAACGCCGCAGGAAAAGGCACGGGGGCAAGCTGTCTCAGCCCCCAGCACCACCCACTGGCTTCTCCCCGAGAGGAATGAGCGGAACCATTCAAGAACAGTCCCATCCAGACCCCCCAGGTCTCGCAGCCATCTCAACAGCAGCCCATGGTCCACGGTATCAAAAGCGGCCAAGAATCTAGCAGAATAAGAAATGTAGAACATCCTACATCCCGGAAGAGATCATCCACCAAGACCACCAGGGCTGTCTCCGTGCCATAGCCGGGACGGAACCCAGATTGAAAAGGGTCTAGGAAACCGATGACGTCTAGATGCGCCTGGAGCTGGATCGCCACCGCCCGCTCAATAACCTTTCCTAAAAAGGGAAGGTTAGAGAAAGGTCAGTAGCTGGTGAGTGCGTCCACATGTAATGATGGTTTCTTCAGCAGGGAGCACACCACAGCCTCCTTGAGGCTGGTGACAACTTACCCTGCCACAGGGACATGTTAACCACTCTCTCCAGCACCGTCCCCAATGTCTCCCTGGAGGCTTTCATCAACCAGGATGGGCAAGGATCAAGTTTACAACTGGTGGCTCTCACAGACCCCAGGACATCCACCGCATCGACTGGCGTCACTTCCTGAAACTCCCCCCACAAAGTTGGACCAGAGAGGTCCTCTGTAACCTCGCACTCTCTACCCACTGTCCCGAACCCGGTGTCAAAGTTGCTGTGGATCTGAGTGATCTTGTCTGAAAGTAGGTGACAAACTCCTCACAACGGGCCTGAGACAAGTCCCCGTCCAGGCGGAGGAAGGCCGGATTGACCAGCCCCCACACCACCTGAAACAGCTCCACTGGGCACGACTTTGCAGACACTATGAGGGCAGCAAATAACTTCTTCTTTACTGTCCTCACAGCATCAACATAGGACCACAAATGGGCCCTATGGAGAAGTCGGTCGGAGTCTGAGTGAGTCCGACACCAGCATCGCTCTAGTCTCCTGCCTACCTGTTTCATACACCGCAGCCCCTTGGTAAACCAAGGGGCTCTGCAGTGACAAGATGGAGGCAGGGGGCGTCTTGGAGACACCCTTTCAATGGCCTCCCCCAGCAAGCTGTTCCAGTGCTGGACCAGCTCATTGACAGAGTAGCTGTCCAGGTCCAAGGTTAATTCCCTCAGGACCTCTTGGAACCTCTGGGATTCCATCAGCCTCTGAGGGCAGACCAATCTAATTGGTCCCATTCCCTTCTGGATTTAATGTTGACAAGTGCAAAGTGATAGACGAAGGGAAAAATAATCCAAACTATGTGTACATAATGCTGGGTACTAAGCTAGGAGTTACCAATCAGGAAAAGGATCTGGGGGTGGTTGTGGACAATACAATGAAATCCACAGCGCAGTGCGTGGCAGCAGTCAAAAAAGCAAACAGAAAGTTAGGAATTATTCGGAAGGGGATAGAGAATAAAACTGAGGAGGTCATAATGCCTCTATACAAATCAATGATGCGACCGCACCTCAAATATTGTGTGCAGTTCTGGTTGCCCCATCTCAAAAAAGACAGAAAAGGTACAGAGAAGGGCTAGAAAAAAGATCAAGGGCATGGAAGGGCTCATATATGAGGAGAGGCTTGGTAGGTTGGGGCTCTTCAGGTTGTAGAAGAGATGACTGAGAGGAGATATGACAGAGGTCTGTAAAATCATGAGTGGTGTGGAACTAACAAACAAGAACAGTTATTTAATAGGGGTGGGACATGAGGGCAAATACTGGGTACCGGATTTACTGGTTCCCAGATTTTAAAAAACCGGCTTACCGGATTAGTACCGGTTTACCGGTACCAGATCTTTTCCATTGATTTCAATGGGGAACTGTCCCCATTGAAATCAATGGAAAAAAATAAAAAAATAAAAACCTCCCCCCTCCCAGACTGTGCGGGTGGAAGGGGAGACACCCCCCCTGCCCAGCCTGGATTTAAAGAACAAAAAAAAATTCCCCTAAGTCCCCTAGTGTGGGCTCCGGGCCGCCTCCGGCGACCCATAGCCCACACCAGCACTGCAGCAGCAGGTAAGTGTACCGGTACTTTACTGATCCCTGGGGTAGGGGGTGATTTAACACCCCCCCACCCCAGGGATCACCCTACCTCCCCAATGCCATTGCCTACCTTGAGCTCCGGGCGGCAGCGGCACTCCGGTGGTTTCAGCATTGGCTGTGGCTGCCGCCGGCTTCAGCACACTACTAGGTCTTCCAGGGAAACCCGGAAGTTCCCTGGAAGTCCTAGTAGCATGCTGAAGCTGGCAGCCACAGCCAGCCCTGAAGCCTCTGGAGCGCCACTGCCGCCGCCACCCGGAGTTCAAGGTAGGCAACAAGAGCATGCCGAGATGCGTATTCAGGAGCTGCCCTACAATTATGGAACTCCCTGACCCCATGGGAATCTGCTTATGCCTCAGCCTGCTCATCTTCCAGAAGAGATGTGACACTTTTTTGTTTGGCCAGGCATTTGACAAGCAGAGATACGGTTAGGCGGGGTTGGGGTTAGGGAAAATTTGGTGGGCGTGGGTAGTTTTTTTTTAGCTGTTTTATATGTTTTTATATTTTGTAAGCCACCCTGAGCCTAATTGGGAAGAGCAGGGTCAGAATTAAAACAAATAAATAAATAACAAATATCCTCGTGGTAGTCTTTTAGATATCTGAAGACTGCTATTATGTCTCCCCTTAATATTCTCTTTGCTAGATTAGCCTTTCCTTCAACCTTTCCTTTTGATTTTGATTTCTCATGGTTCCATTGAATGGACTTGGTCCATACGTCCAAGTTTTTGTTTGTACTGACAGCCTGCCTCACTGTACCGGCATTTGGAGATGGGCAGTCCAGTCCTGGCAGAGCATTTTTGGGTGTCATCTTTACTTGTTTACTTATCTTTACTTTACATCCCAGGGATGTGGCAGAAAGGCACAAGCTGAGCTGTCACTCTGGCAAAAGTGGGAGGCTCAAATGCCTTGTTTATTCTAGCATTCGCTTCCTACGTAAAAAAAAAGAGGGAGAACCTTGAAAAGGACTTTAAAAGTCTTTACACAAAGTGACAGTAAAATGCAAATTGAACATTAAGTCCAAAAGGATTTAATAATGAATATGGAATGAATAAATCAGATTCTCTTTGTCAATGATCAAATGATTTGTTAAAGGAGCACTTATTGAATTGATGTTTGATACTCATCTAAGAGACAAACCAAGTTTTGTAATATAATTAAATGAGAGGGAAAATGCATAATCACAGTCTTATTAATATGTTAACCTTGTAAAGAATATTTTGCTATTGCAGGCATCTGACAAGATAGTGGAGGCAAGTTAATTAGATTTCAAGTGAATTGCTAACCATGCTAATTTATATTTTATAAGAATGGTAATTAAAATTCAACATGCTATAGTTACAGTACAGTATCTTATATTTTATACCAACTTTGCCTTACTAGTAAATTAAACAATGCAAGTATAATGGATTGGTAAAAGCACAACTTGCCATTTATTGCTAATATAGTAAAAATTATACTGCAAATTGTTTATCTTTTATATACTTATTATATCTCATCAAGGGCTCTTTAAGCGATCATTTGGCACAATAAATGATTTTATATGCAAATCTAAATGCAGGTTTGACAAAATAAATATGTATTTAAAGCACAGTTTCTATGGCCTCATTTCCTTTTTATGAGAAAATCAAATTACAGTAGTACGGAGGGCACTTGGTATAGAATGTCAAGTGCTGAGAAGTACTGCATTACAATAGACACATTAACCTGTTATGCATGTGGTTCAAGTAATCAAATAAACCTTTTCTTCAGTCACACTGAATACGCATAAGGTACACAAAGAGGACTATTTCAGACTTTTTTTTCTTCTGGAGATCTTTAGTAATGTTTGGCATTTTGGTAATTGGAGTACTGTGAGATTTTTCCCCATCAATGCTACATAGCGTCTTATTGTATGCTATATCCTTCTTTATTATTATTCATTATTATTATTAGCAAGCATTTATATAGCACCAGCAATGTAGCTGGAGCTTTACAAAGTATTGGAATAGACATGGTCCCTGCCCTAGGGCTTACAATCTGAGAGACAGAGGGGGTGGGGGGAGATGAAGGAAGGGGAACAGAGGGAGAGACAAGGGGTGTAACATTCATGAAGATGCGAGGTCCCAGGTGTACGTGCTTGGCTTGGATACATTGAGAATGATGGCTGTCTGGCCAATGTGGTGAGGATATGAGTACACAGACCTCAGGTAACAGATTGTGCTGTATGGAATGTATCAGCAGGAGTAAGGTGAGGAGAGAGAGGAGTCGGGGAGGGCAGAGTGGAAGAGGTGGGTCTTGAGGAGGGATTTGAAGGTATGAAGGGATGGGGAGTTCTTTATACTATGCTTCGGAAGGAAAGGGTCTGCAGTTGTGCTATAGGGGCGTGTGAGGATACACAGGCCATGTGATAAACTTAGGCCCTTTTTACATGGACTGTAGTGGGGTGTGTGTGTGATCCGTGTGTGCGCGCTGCAGTAGGGGCCGTGTGTGGGGAAGGGTTCAGATAGGCACACACCCATCTACACCAACTCCACCTACCTCTAAGTATGGAGCAACCCACCTTTTCTCCAGTTGCTCTATGAGTGGGGGGTGGGTGGGGATGCAGATGGGTCACGGGAGTGCACACCTACGCACCTCCACGTTTACACAAGACACTCCCCCACATGGATGATGGGTGGTCATGTGTGGAAATGTCTTGTGTAAAAAGCTGGGAGAAGAAACATCTAGCCCCCAGGATCTTGCTCGTGGCATACCGCAAGGTTCGATTCAGTCTCCATTGTAATTTAACATCTATATATAAAACCCCTGGGTGAGGTTGTGAGACAGTTTGGTGTGAGTTGTCACCAGTATGCTGATGCCACCCAGCTTAACCTCTCTTTTTCAATGAACCCAGGTCCTGTAGTCTTGGTGCTTTCCCAGTGCTTGCTAGCTGTAAGTGACTGGATGAGGCTGAGCAGACTGAAGCTGAACCCTGATAAGATAGAGGTGATGTTGGTGGGTAGGGCAGCTGAAGTGAAGCCCCCCCTTGTGGAGGGGATCCACCCCCGCTGGCCCCACAGGTATGAAGTTGGTGGTCCAGTTGGACCCTGGCATCTGCCTGGATCGTCAGGTGGAGGCGGTGGCAAAGGGAGCCTTTCTCCAATTACATCCTGTACGGAGGATCCAGCCATCCAAGATATTTCTCTTTGATATTTCAGAGATATTTCTCTGTTTCAAACTCTGATCTGGCCACCCTTATCCATGAATTCATCTCCTCAAGGCTAGATTACTGCAGCTGGTGCATAATGTGGCAGCCCGTCTCCTCACGGAGACGGGCCGTAGGGAGCACATTACACCAGTACTCCGGACTCTGCACTGGCTGCTTATAGCATTCCGGGTCTGATTCAAGCTGCTGGTTTTGACCTTTAAAGCCCTACATGGTCTGGGCCCCTCCTACCGGAGAGACCACCTCACTCCCCAGGCCGTGGAACAACCTCTGCGATCTACCAGGGGCGCCTTCTTGGAGGTCCCCCGGATAAACCAGGGAGCCACGATGGAGAGGGCATTTTCGGTAGTCGCACCATGGCTATGGAAGTCCCTCCAAGAGGAAGCTCGCCTTGCTCCCAGTCTGTTGACTTTTCATGGGGCCCATAAGACCTGGCTGTTTGTCTGGGTCTTTGGGGGAAAGAGGGAGTAGGGTAGGTATTGTTTGCCAGTGGTTTTTACCTCTTTTATTGTCTGTTTTACAATGTTTTAGTAATCCTTCTGTGTATTATATTGCTATTAACTTACTGTTTTTAAAATGTTTTGTGAACTGCCTTGAGCTTCCATAGGTCTGGAGGGAGCAGAATATAATTTTTTAAATAATAAACAAATATAAATTAAAAGGGTCTTACACCAGAGGTATGTGGGACCTTCACCCTGTGGGCCAAATCTATCCCACAGTTGTTTTTTATTTGGTCCCTTTCCAGTTGTTGGATCTGGCCTGTGAGTCCAATCTCTACCCTTAAGAATTGAAATTGAAAGCCCCAACTTCTATCTGGCTTACAGAGTTTGTGCTCATTTTCAAAATGGCCCAAGGCCCATAGGTGGGGACCCCACCCCAGCTTGAAGCCAAAAAAAAATGGCAGGCTCAAAATCACTCTCTCACATGGCATCACACTAAACGAGTTGCAACAAGCTTGTACAAGTTGGAGAAACCTGCAGCTGAATGTAGGATACACTAGAGGCCAAACCAGGCTTCTGCTGAGGTCATGCCTTTAATGTGGGGGAGAGAAAAGGTGGGGGAAAGCTACTTTTTCTCCCATTACCCAGTCCCTCAAACTATACTGCAGTGTGCAATAGACTCTTCATTGTCCCTTCCCAGGCTCACTCTTCTGCTATGCCACACTGTCAAGCAGAGCTGGTTGGTGAGCTATGGGGAAATAGAAGGACATTTTCTTCCAGCACCTATGAAGAAAGATTTTGTTCCTCTTCTTTGTCTTCTGATTCCAAGATATTTCTCTGTCAAGACTTTAGGTGTTTTCAAATGTGATGGTACCACAGATTTCCATGATTTGAGCCACATGGACATTTGTGGTGCCATCATGTCAAAAACCAGCTGCTATATGTTACTCCAGGCCAGAACTAGGTTTCCATGGGCCATGGTAGTGCTAAGCCAGGGCTGTCCCTCAGACCCATCCCCGAGGAACAGCCCAGAATAAGCACTGCCACAGCTCATGAAAAATACTCCAAACCAGGGTAAAGCAGGCCATCACATGTTTTGGCTCACTTGCACTTACCCCAGTCTGGATTCACGGCAGATGCAAGCAGCTATGGTGGTCTCATAGGCCACTGTGGCCATCTGTCAGGTTCCTGGCAGCATGGGGGCAGGGCCATCTGAACTGATGTCCACACATCACACTTCCCTATCCCCGGCGCCCACAACAGCCTGGCCCACCATCACGTTTGTTTGGTGGCCAGCCCAAATCCTGCCTGAAGCCCCTCTGGGCAGGATTGAATCGTGGTGGCACTCAGCACCATCACGTATAAAAACACCCTCCAAGAGAGAAATGGCACCAGCCAACACCATGTTTTTGGTATCAAGTGGATGCTGAGGGAGCTAGGAGGACTGGTCTAGTGAGGAGATGTATTAACTTATTCACAGATGTAAGGTGTGAGGAGAAAGTGAAGTAGGCATCGAGACAGATAGACTAAGAGTCCAGATCTTCTGACACTAATATAGTTATCTATCCGTTAGTGGAAGGAGAAGAGGTAAAGCAGGGACTGATGAACTGCCTTTCTGTAAGAGGACAGGGAGCAGTTGCATGTGGTTAGGATACATCCATACAATAATTTTTGCTCTTGTGCAAATCAGTCAAGTCACTCAAAAACAAATTTTGATGAAAGTCAATGGCCCTTTTTACACAGACACTCTAACACCCATAAAATGGGTGTTACATTTTATTATACATGTTGTATGGCACCACTGCAGCCAGTCACCATGGGCCCTGTGCACACATGATGCCTCCACCCAGTTCCTCTGGGTGGAGATGGGTGTTGGCTGGTGGGTGGGGAGCATTTCCCTGGGTGGAGATGGGTGGGGGCATCTGTGTAAATGCCACTTTTGGTGGGTGTTGGTGAGTGTTTGCTCCCGGCCAACACCCATCTCCACCCACACCCACCCACGGAGCAATGGACGCCACTGCTGGTTGCTCCGTGGGTGGGTGTGGGTGGAGATGGGTGTTGGAGTGTCTGTGTAAAAAGGACCATATTGACAATGGCCACAATCCACAAACCACTTACTGCCGAGTAGTCCCACTGAGGACTACAGAGCTTCACTGGAGTAAGTGGCTTGTGGATTGCACCTAGCACAACCCCCACACAGCCCCAGCACAGCCTCCGGAAGCCCCAGGACCCCCACAGTGACCTTCCCAGTTCCCACCCAGCCCCAGAACAACCCCATGCAGTGACCCCTGCACAACACCCCACCCAGCCACATCACAGCCCCTGCCCAGCCCTCAGAACCCCCTCAGCAACCCGAGCACAACCCCCACAGCGATCCCCCTACAGCCCCAGCACAGACTCCGACACCCCCAGCACCCCCACAGTGACTCCTGACCAGCTCCCACTGAGCCCCATAACACCCCCGCAGAGGCCCCGCACTACCCCCACCAAGCCCAGACTCCAGAACCACCCCAGGACAGCCCATGCCCAGCTCCAGTGCAGTCCCAAGACCCCCTCCAGCAACCTCAGAACAGCCCCTGGCAGCCCCAGCACAGCCCCAGGACCCCCAGGAGAGACCCCAGCACAGTCCCTGGAATCCCAAGGACTCCCAGGAGTGACTCCAGCACAGCCCCTGGAATCCCAAGGACCTCTCACAGCAACCTCAGTACAGTCCCCATAAGCCTCAGACCTCATGCCCCGCAGCAACCCCCACACAGCCACCAGCAGCCCCAGGATCCTCAGCAGTGACCAAAGAACAGCACCCAGAAGCCCCAGGACTGTCCCCCAGTGACCCACACACAGTCTCTGGCAGCCCCAGGACCCACCCTCGTGACCCCAGCATAGTCCCTGGCAGCCCCAGAACCCCTCAGCAACCTCAGAACAGCCCCAGATAGCCCCAGGACCCACTCCCGTGACCCAGCACAGCCCCAGAACCCCTCATGACCCCAGAACCACCCCCACGCAGCCCCAGCACAGCCCCTGCAGTGACACTTGTGCAGCCCCTGGCAGCCCCAGGACCCTCCGCAGTGATCTGGCACAGTCCCCGCCCAGCCCCAACACAACCCCCACAGCAATCTCTGCACATCCCGTGGCAGCCCCCAGAAAACAAAACAGCTAATACTACCTCTGCCATGTCCTCCAGATGCTTTTGAAACTCAACATTATCGCTTTGGACTTGTCTGGAAAGGACTTTTGTCAGTTCAGTCTCTTCCATGCTCCAATCTCCAATCACACCTTTACTGTACAATTTCCAGCCAGCCTTCAACTGGACCTAGGGTACACTGTTTTGTCCGACAACAATATGCAGAATTGCAGATGCAACTGTTAAAAACTGAACTTCCTGCCAAAATTGCAAATAAGGAGTCAGACAGTCTGTTGTTTGCATTTACATCCACTGTTTGTTACAAGAACAGTTGTCACCACCCATATTTGAGGCTACTTCTGAACGTATTTTAGAGAACATCATGCACAAATATTTTTTATTTACTGATTTTTTAGAACTTTTAAATGAAAGCAAAAAGAATAAAATTGCATTGTGAATAAATGTTGCATAAATGCATCATTCAAAATAAGTCAGAACATGGCAGCTTCATTAAGAACAGGTAACTGAGAAAGAGGCAGGAAATGGAAAAAGGAAGTGTGAGGTGAGAGAGTCACACACTTTCTTGCCTTGTGCATGCTTAGTACAGTGCCTCTGAGTGAGTATTCCTTAATGATACAGCCCCTCCCCCAGTGTATAAATAACATGGTTCATTATTTTAAAATATTGTTCATCCCAAATAAACAAAGTGATGTTTCAGTTAAACAACATAAATATCATTGGGAGAACTGTCCCCAGACTTTGGTTCCATTTAAGTGGTGGGCTCCTCTGTGTGACGCTTGCTCATTGAGATGTCTGTCTCAGTTCCTCCCTCCTTGCCTTTAAAAAACACCTGAAAACTTATTTGTTCCCCAGGTGTTTTTAGGTTCCATGGCTGGTTCCCTTGAAGTGCTTTCTTCTCCCTCTTTTCCTTCCCCTTTTACACTGTTCTTAAATGGATTTGTATTTTAAATGGATTGTATATTGTTTTTTATTCTGCTGTGAAGCTCCCCAAGTACCATTTGGTGGTGGTGGTGGTACTATAGAAATATTATTATTATTATTATTATTATTATTACTACTACTACTTATAATAATAATAATAATAATAATAATAATAATAATAATAAAAATAAATAAATATCACCTGAGCTACTTTACCCAATTTAAGTGAAAATCCCAATTATCATTGTCCCTGTTAACAAATGCAGTTCCTATCATGCAATAACCTTGGTGCGGATCCCTGGATCGGTCAGCATAGAGATCATGTCAAGTTTAAGTTCCTGTCAAGTAAGGGTATTATCCTAGGAAGGACTTAGTGCTAATGTTTCAATCAGATTTTTTTAATAGATAAAAAATTTCTCTAAAAATTTCTGATTATTTTGAACTTCCAAAGAATTTGTCCCAGTTTTTCTCCTGCTTTTCAGTACTCAGCTGAAACAATTCCTCAAACTCCCAAAATTCCAGGATTTTGAGGAATTTTTTTTTAGTTTGCATTACCTTTTGATTTCAGGAAATAAACAACTGTTGGTTACTGTAAATAAACAAATAAAATAAAATAAATAATAATAATAATATAATTTTTATATAGTACCCCCTGCCATGGCACTTGGAGCGCTTCACATAGAAAAATTTAACACAACTTTTAATCCTCACAGCCCTGTGAGGTAGATTAGGCTGAGAGAATATTGTGACTCTCCCAAGGTCACCCAGTGAGTTTCTGGTCAATGCAAGGCTTAAACTGAAATGTGGGGTTACCAATGTTTAGTAATAAAACATGGTGGAGGTGGATATGTTGCGGGGGTGGTGGTGGATTATTCTCATTATAAAAGATTTGGAATTAAAATAGCTTTAGGTTTAAAAAAATCTCTAGAAATATTTTTACAAATTTCAAGCAGCTCTAGTCAGTGCCTCCTCAGACATGTTGAATAGAAAACTGATTGGTGAGGTATTTTGGCCATGAAGGCCCTGATCCAGAGACCACTTGCTCTGGAGTAGTCCCATTGAACGTCTTCTGCCTTACCACTGAGATACATCTTGCCCTTTGTCTCATTGGCACTAATAATATTAAGGACAGGTGGAAATTCAAGTGGTCTGGTGCAGTTCACGAAAGGCCGTTTCAATTTGTGTCCCTATTTGAACCACAATAATTGGTTATATTTCCACTGAGTTGAAACAATGTTTTTTCATGACATTTCCAGTTACTCCTTTTTTTCAGCCTAAAACACCCCACCATCTGTTTTACTAGCTCTCTGTTTAGCAGTTTGGATATTGGTCTTGGAAGTAGGTACTGCAGTAGTAGATAGGAATTCAGGAATCAGGACAGCAGAAAAATGAAATTACCAAAAATCGAATGAACCTAAAAAACCCCAACCAGTTTACATGGGTGAAAGTTTGTACCTGTTCTTGTTTTCTCCAATTCTCCAACCCTGCACAGCAGTAATGCATATACTAACATTCAACAATCACAAATCTCATCTCCAAAATCTCTGTGATTGACTTAATAGTTTTTAAAGGGTTGATTTGTGTTTCTTTTATTTGCCCTCTACTTTTTTTGTGCCTTTGGTTCTTATGTTTTCAAGTTTTTATCTGCAATCATGGTGGCTAGCAACTTAGGTAGCATCCCACACGCATCGAGCTTTACTAGTGCATCTGATATACCACAAGATCTGTCTAAAGTAGGGCTAAATCGATTAGTTAAAAAACTACTCGCAGGTATTCTCCTGAGTTCCGAGGAGAATACTCAGGAGTAGTTTCTGAGGGCAGGGGCCAAGGATGGGTCCAGAGGGATCGGGGGGGGGGGAATGGGCCAGGGAAAAGGAGGTGGGGGCCTATCAGGGGCTAAGAGGGTGGAGAAGTCACCCTCCGGAGGGGCTCCAGAGATGCACAGCTTCCTTCAGACCAGGTAAGTCTGGGGGAAGGGGGGGATGGACATGCTCAGAAGGGCCGAACCCAAGGACCACTTCTGAACATTCTCAGAACTTTCCAAGATGGGAACAGTTGCTAGCTTCTCCAGTCAAGTCCCGTTGAACCCTCCAGGTCCAGCACCCAGGTGTTCCCCAAAAGGCTGTCTGTCTCTTCAGCCTTTTGCCCCAACACTCTCATATGCAGTCTCCGGCCAAGCTCAGATCTTCACTCTTTGTCAAGACTGAAAAGCTGTCCCACCTAGTGCTCAACATTGCCCAGTCAGTACTTGGCCCTGACTGGTTAGAACCATTGTGATAAGAGAAGAGGCTGGCAAGTGGACTCAGGTGTGGCTGATGGCCCTATACAATGAGTTACATTCCAGGGAGGTGAATCCCAACAGGGAGTTACATTCCCAGGGCCATTGAGGCAGATCGGATAGATAGACAAATAAATAAATATAAATATAAATATGTTACATACATTATAAAACTTGCCTAGTTTGTCTAATCAATCTATTCCTTTCCAGCTTGAGAGATCCCAGAACAAATGAAGCTGAGAAATTTTAAGACATTCCCTATGTGATTACTGTCTCTAATCGTTTAGCTGCATGTACTTGGGAGTTATTTTAGTTTGTTTCCCTCTTATTTAGAGATTATCATGAGGCTCTTGGAGGCCAGCTAGTACTACTCAACTTGCTTTAGCCAAGGAGCACCAGCCATACCACCTCCTACTAATCCACCTTTTGGAGGTGGGTGAGGTGAGGAGGCATTACATTTACTTTAAAAAAAAAACAACGCTTGGGTCATGGTCTTGTATAATCATGCGACTCCAGGAGTGACGAATTTAAGAAAAACACTAAGTATCAGAGGTTTTGTGATATAATTGCAAGAGTTGTCAGTATTGTAATAGTACACGTGGAGTGAAATGACTGCTCTCCCCCTTTTGATGCTATGACTTTCTGCAGTGTCAGTCAGTTGGCTGCCCTTTCCAACAACGACGACAACAGCAACAACAGATTCATCTTATATCCTGTTAAATAAACTAGGACATCCCAAGGTGCTCTCAAAAGATGTGCTGCAGCTTTATAATACAATCAGCATTGCCAAGTTAATTATTGAAAGCAAATGGGGAAATGAGCCAGGGTTCAGTACAGACTGGGGAGGAAAATGGCTTCAGCTTTAAGTTCTCTGGGAAAGGACGTCCTGGCAGAAAAAGCTAGCCTGCTTAAGTGAGAGCCAGCCAATGTGGCAAGTAATTATAGTCCTTATAATCTTGCAAATTACTTCAGGATCGCATGCCAACATGGAATCCAGCTAAAATCAGCAGAGTGCAATGTGGGCAGAGGAGTTAACCTACGCTGAGCTACTTGCAGGAATAGTGTCCTTAATTATGATGGGAAAGTAAGGCAGCATTAGTGGATATAAGATGTATTTATGGGGTATGAATGTCTGGGGAAGAGAAACTCAGAGAGTCAGTCAGATCTGAGAGAGAAGGTGATGAAGACACCCGCCAGATGTTTGCCTGGTCTGTCTTCCGACTGTGGTGGGGTCTAGCCTGGTCTGTGAGTCCGGTCACAGTCTCAGGCAGCTTTTAGATGATCGCGGTGGCACCCGCACTTGTTTTTCAAAACTACCAGGAGGCAGGTTTACACATGACACCGCCGCTGATTATGCGCATGTGTGGGTGCTGTACATCCATTTCCGGCCGCGAGCTGACCGGGTCACCGATCGAGGGTGGACATACTCAGCCGGAAATGACCACGCGTCGCCCACATATGCGCATAATCAGCGGCTGTGTCACGTGTAAACCCACCTCCCGGTAGTTTTGAAAAACAAGCGCGGGCGCCATCGCGATCGTCTAAAAGCAGCCACAATAGGCATGAATTTTAATCGTGGTTTTAATTTCCTGCTCGCTGGAATTTTGTCTCATCTAAAAATGGCCAAAGGCTGTGGTGTCCTCCTTCCTCTTCTTGTCCCCTCCCCTCATATTATTCTATCCCTTTTCCCAAGACCCAAGACCCAACACGGTCTCCAGCTACTGAAGCCACTGCTGCCGCCATAGCCACTAGCTACCCTGCAACCTATAGCCACTGACTACACTGCAACCTAGAGTGTGGGTCCACATGCTGCTGCATAATTAGGGTAATAGAACAACCAACAAACTAAGGATATTGTAATGGTCTACTCAGAACAAAAAGAATGCATAAACAAGACCTCTACATCAGCAAGAAGAGGATGTACTTTGGCAGTGTTCCTAAAACCAAAGGACATTAGACAGGAAGAGAAATCAGATACCATGATAAAAATCTAACTCCTTTGTCCTCAGTGACATTCTGGTATTCACAGCTTTTTTGTTGTTGATAATGTAGCCCTCTCAGAGTCAGAGGGCTTGCGTTCTGAGTGCCAGAAGCAAGGGAGGAGCTTTTGAGCAGTTCCTCTCTTCCCTTCATGGACTGCTGTCAATTGCCCCTTTTGGGTCCAATAGAATATGACAGAACACTCTGGAGGGCCAATGAGGAGGCAGTGGTAGGGAAACACAATCCTTCATATGAGAAGGAGAATCTGAGGATAAAGAGAGAAACAGAGAGAAAAAAAAGGAGATTTTGTTGGAATATTTCTGCTGCCATTGTGTCCTTCCATGTAGCAGGGGACTGAGGAAAGACATAAATAGGAAGTCAGGCCTACCTCTGAGTGTATGGCCTGGAAGGGAACCTGCTGTGCTCTTTTCTCTGCCGGATTCAAGGCCAACGCCTTAGGGGCCTGTACTCCAGGAAGTCATTTATCTCCTCTTTGCTGAATCCAGGATTAGGCCAAAGACTGAGGGGAAGCCTGTACTTCAAGAAGCCTGCTTCTGGCCTGCAATACACTGCTAACGTTCAAGAAGGTTTAAAAAGGACAGTGAGTAACTCCTGAGAGGCTTGAACTTAGTGGATTCAACTCATTGGCGATCCCCATCCTGCCTGTGCTGAACATATAGTCCATGCTGCCAAAAGGGTTTCCATCATGTGACTGGAAAGAAAATAACTGAACCAGAAAAAAATAACTCAAAATGAATACCTGCCAGAGCATAAACAGATATTAGCTATTGCCCAAACCACCGTTTTCAGTTTGACTCCATTTTGGTATATTCAATAGGCTGACCTAAATTTTTGAGAATTAATTCCAGCCCTAGTTGTTTGGTTACTTTAGTATTTCCTGTTTGGCATTTGAATTCAATATTTTGGTATATGGTACTTTGTTCACTTGCCAAAGCTACTAAAGTGTCAAATACCAAAATACTCAGATTAATTAACCAAAATACCAAAATAAAGTAGACTAAGTTTCAAATTTTTACAATAGTGATGAAGATAAATTTGGATATTCATTTGTGAAAGCAAATATGTGAGTTAATTTTGGAAATATAAAATGTCATCGTCTTTTCAACTCTAGACCTAATCTTTGTTACCATAAAAATGTCCTGTTGAAGCGTCTACCACAGAAATGACATGAAATTTATCCTCAATGTGAAATCTATCACTTTTGTGTTTGTCCTCCAGGGTGCTCTGTTATGAAATATCTCAGATTATGCACTGGGTTGTTGCTTCATTTTTTTCTGTAGAAATCTAATTGTGTTTCTCATAATTCCATTTCCAGCTGTGGAGATGGACAGCCAGAAGGAGGTTGATCAAGGAAGGCAGCTGAGACAGCAACTCACTATATTAACAGAGGAAGGTACGTTGTACAAGGGGAATACGTATCAGGCTTCATAGCAAATCTGAGAAGTTTGCTTTCCAGTTTCTTTCAATCTGGTTGACGGGGGTTTCGGTACTGTAGGGCATCTGAACTTAATATAAATAGTCAAACAGATAAGATGAGACTACAAAATAAATCCTGTTTCCTAATAACATACAAAGCCAGTGAAACACCTTGCACTTCTGTGCTTTTTCCATAGCCTAGTAGCATTTGGCCCCAAGGCTTTTGTTCCTTTAAGGACATATAATTTGTTGAAACTGGTATCATCATCCTTATAACTATAATAATGGCAGAAGTCACTCGTAGCATTCCATCCTGTCTCCTCTCTTGTTCAATACACAGTGAAAAAGAGGGGAGACAGGATGGAACCGTGAGGGGCACCACAAAAGAGGTCCCAAGAGGAAGTCTCAGGCTGCTGGGCAAGATCATTTGGAGGTTTACAGTGAAGTGCCATCAGCATGCTGATGACACTCAGGCCGCATTCACACCTTCTAGCGGTGCGGCAGTGGCACTCCCACGAGGAGAAAACATGGTGGGGGAAGGAGGCAGATGCTGTCACAACTTATGGTGCAAACAGGGTTCTTCTGTGGCAATACTTGTGAATGACAGGGCTCAAAATCTAGCTCTGTCATTCACGCGTATTGTCGCGGCAAAACCCCGTTCACACCAGACGTTGTGACAGCGTCCACCTCCTTCCCCTGCTGCAACTTCTCCTTGCAGGAGTGCTGCTGCCATGCCGCCATAAGGTGTGAATGTGATATCAGTTTTACCTCTCTGGATTGGGACTCTTATCATTGATGGGGTCCGGCCTCCTCCGGTTACCCATGTTCACAGCCTTGGAGTGCTTCTGGATCCTTTGCTGCACCTGGAACATCAGATTGTGGCAGTGACCAGGAGTGCATTTCACCAACTCCATATGGTGAGGAGGCTGCAGCCTTTTCTTTCTGATTCAGATCCAGACACCATCATCCATGTCTTCATTACCTCAAGGCTAGGTTACTGCAATGTGCTCTGCATGGGGCCCCCCTTGGTGACTGTTCAGAAGCTGTAGCTGGTGCAGAACACTGCGGCCTGATTCCTTTCAAGGATGGGTTTCCATGAGCAGTGACATTACACCTGTGCTTTACAGTCTGCACTTGTTTCCTATAGCTGTCCAGCACAATTCAAATTTCAAGGTGCTGGTTTTGACCTTTGAAGCCCTAAACGGTCTGGGCCTCACAAATCTGAAAGACCACCTCTCCTACCATGCTCACTGCTACCTTTGCGGTCAGTCCGGAGCGCTGCCATGCGGGTACCTCCTGACAATCTTGTCAAGGGCCCACAAAGAGGCTTTTTTGGTTGCTGCCCCAGTATTGTGGAAGTCTCTCTCCCCCTGACCCCTGGAGGTCTGTCAGATCGCAAGCCTGAGCATATTCTAGAGGTCATGTAAAACCTTGCTTTTTGGCAATGTGTTTGGCAGGAGGGGATAGTGATTGGGATGGGTGGCTCTAGGGGCAAAGGTGGGTTTTTAATGGAATTTGAATGTGTTTTCTGTGTTTAATGTCATACTCTGCCCTGATCCTTTGGGGCAGGATGGGGTGGGGTAAAAATTTAAATAAATGAATTAATGCCTCCTTTGAAAACGCCAATTATATTTCCTGAAATGTGTCATTGCACTTAGAAGAGCTCCTAAACCTAACAATTGACAAGAATGTATCATTCGAAGAAGCTGGATAGATGCTGCCTGTGGCTTTAACAGAACAGCAGTCACACTTCTTCTGCTTTTACCTTGTTTAAAAACTTGAAAGATTTTATAATTCAGTAGAGAAGTAATTTTGTAAATTTTAAAAAGCTCTCTCTCTCTCTGTGCTGTGCCATTAGAGTATTATGAATTATTTTAAATTAATTCATTGTATTTATTTATATAGTGCAAGCAATATGCCTGGCACTGAATAGTCGTGATTAGAGGCAGGTCTTTGAGCAGGGGGGCTTACAGTGGATGGACAAGGTATGGGAGACAAGGGGGGGGGGTGTAACATTCCTGAAGCTGAGAAGCTGCAGGTGCGCCATAGAATTCTAGGATTGAGAAGGCCTTCAGGGGTCTCTAGACCAACCTCCTGCACTGAGGCAGGATTTAGCCGTATCTAAAATAATATCCCTAACAGATATTTATCCAGCCTCTTGAAAACTCTTGAGTTTACCCTGGAGAGATAGAATGTGGTATAACTTGTGGCAAAATACCTGCATTAAAAGAATGTACCAGTTGCAAATTTAAGCATTCAAAAGTAACCAGAATTAAGGTTTCAACAATTGGCTTATTTTTGTTTGCGGATTAGAGAGAGGAAGTGTGGTTGTCATGATGGGCTAAAATATCAGAGATAAGAGACAAAGTAGGTGAGATGGTATCTTTTACTGGACCCATTCTTGTTGATGGGACTATTCTTACATGCCAGAAGGGCCCTAGATAGCCTGAAAGTGTGCACACTCTCACCAACAGTCTCTCGCCCAATAAAATATTTCGTCTGAACTACTTTGTCTCTATCTGGACATGTTCTGACGGACTAGACCAATATAACTTAGGGTGTTTTCAGACGTGACGCTAACCCCAGTTTAACCACACTTGAACATTTCTTATGCATGTTGCAGGGCTGCATAGGGCACCAAAACAGCCCTGCAACATGCATAAGAAAAGTTCAAGTGTGGTTAAACTGGGGTTAGCATCATGTCTGAAAACACCTTTAATGTGGGGTTCTGATTCAGTAGCTTGGACAAACAAGAATACCCTTTCTTTTTCTTCAGTTTTCTGCCTATTCACCATCTGTCTTGTGCACTGAATTAAGTAAGAGTCCTATAGCAGAAGAAATATCCAATTGTGTAAGTAAAATGACATCACACATTAATTTAGGCTCCATGTGAAACTTTAATTCTGATCCTTCAGTTGGGAATGGCAGAAATAATTTGCTGAAATCATCCAGAAACCTTCAGCCTAGGGTAGAAAGCAAACCGGAAGAATTTCAGCCTGAATGGTTACGTTTGGCAAAGACCCTCCCAAACCACAGTCTTGTCAAAAAAAACACAAGGTAAGCTTACCTTGGGCATCCCTACTTTCTCCACTTATAACACTATGCTTTGATTGTAGTATTGTATCTTTATTTATTTTTATTTATTTATTCAAATTTATAGGCCACCCTTCCCGTAGAGGCTCAGGGTGGCTCACGATTCATAAAACATTAACAATAAAATCCAGACAATTAAAACTTCCACCCTCCTCTCAAAACTCCCATACTCCTCCCCCCCCCCACATCCATACGCCAAACCCCAACCAGTCCCTATCCCCGCTTGCCAAAGGCTTTTTCAAATAAAAATGTTTTACACTGCCTCTGGAAGAGACTTTGGCTTGGACTCAAATGAACCTCCTGGGGAAGGGAGTTCCACTAAACCAGGGCAGCAGCTGAGAATGCCCTCCCGTGCACCCCGGTCAAATGGACAAGAGTAACACGTGGAACCTGCTAGAGGATGCTCCAAGCCGACCATAGGCATTGCAACAGAACATGCTAGGACAGGCAGTCTTTCATATATGTGGGACCCAGACCATTTGGGGCTTTAAAGGTCAAAACCAGCACCTTGAATTGTAACCAGAAAGTGATTGGTGGCCAGTGTAGACTTCAAAGTACCTGTGTAATGTCCTCCCAGTGACTCAGCCCTGAAAGGAGCCAAGCCACTGTGTTCTGTACCAGCTGCAGCTTCTGAACAGGCATCAAGGGCAGCCCCACATAGAGCACATTGCAGTAATCTAGCCTCGAGGTGATGAAAATACGGATGACCGTGGCCAGTTCTGAATCAGAAAGAAAAGGCTGCAGTCTCTCACCAGATGTAGGTGGTGAAAAGCGTGCCTGGCCACCACTACCACCTGGTATTCCAGGTGCAGCGATGGATCCAAAAGTACTCCAAGGCCGCAAACCTGATTGACCAGACGGGGCCGGCCCTATCAATAACAGGTGTCCTAATCCCCTCCAAGCCACAAGACGGCCAACAATCATCACTTCAGTCTGTCCTTGCTTTAATTAGAAACACTTTTAGAAGCTTGTAAAATGTATGCAGTAAAAAATATTACCTGGGGGTTGGAGAGCCTTCCTATCTAGGTTTTTCCTGTAGTAAAAGTTAGTATTGGCTACTTTCTGAAAAGGAAAGGTTTTAAAACTAGATCAGGCTGAATGTCAACACTCAACTTTCATGACATTGATATTTCAGAATATTTGCCAAAACTTCAATTCAAAGCAAAGGTTTGACCTATCTCCAACTAGGATCTTTTAAAAAATAGTGTCAAAGACATTGCATTGGTGCCGTGAACAACATCCCACAATAACAGATTTCACAGAGAAAAGAAAAATGTTTTGTGACCGCTCTCAGTGTGACCATCACACAGTGTTGGAAAAATGCGATGTTCATTATTATTTATGAGTTTTATTGCAAAATAAAATTAATCCAAAACCCCAAACAAGAAAAATGATGCTGTCATCTTTTGTGTGTCAACTATTGATGCACTTCATGTTCATGGCCACATCACCCAGTGGGTGTGCACAGATGGCTGGAGGGCAACGTTATCTTGTATGGGGGTCAGCCAGAGCCCTAGTAAAGACTGAAAATATGGCATGCCATCAGCTATGCTAGACTACACAAAGGAAGCAAACGCAAGCACATGCTGTTCCTTGTAAGAGTGTGGTATGCCACCTGTTGTGATGTTTATTTTCATTGTGTTCCTGTAGTCATAATATCTGAGAGGATTCCTGCTTTTGCTCATCTTGTCTTAGTACCTCCTACTCAAAGTCCAATGAAGCTGTGTCTTAATCTAATCCAAAGCACTCAGTAAGTCTTCTTTCAAATTTTGGATCCCATGAGACAAAGCTTTTTCAAATCATGTGTTCAAGTTACATGACAGAGCATAGTGGAATCCACATAAGCTGGCTTTGGCTAAGTAGAATTTCTCTTTTAAGTTCAATTGTACTTTTTCCTTTACTCAAAGTTAGTTAAATATGCTATGTTTTTGGATGGGATAACTCAATCTTCCTGTCTTCCAGTTTTCTGATAATTCAAAGTTGCTACCCTGAAAGCCCTATTTAGAGTTAAGAGTCTGTTAAGTAGGAGTTGCCATATTTGATTTTCATCCTGTATTCCACAGTTTAAGGGTTCTAATCCAACCTTCGGTCTTAATTGAAATTAAAAGTGTACTGACTAAGCCTTAGCAAGATTTCCACTTCTTCACTACCTGTTATTAACTATGGGTGTTTTCAGACGTTACGTGGTCCCAATTCACCACAGTGGATTCCTAGAGGTGGTGAGTCGAACAACCACCCCTCATGGTCCAGGGAGGTCCCGAACACACGTGACAGGAGCGGGACCACATCAGGGAATCAGACTGACAAACCATGGCTCGGGGCAGCACAACAGATGTGATGCCGATTCTGGACCCTGTTCAAAACACCCGGAAGGCACCAGAGAGGAGCGGGAGGCAGACATGGCTGACTGAGGCCAAACGAAGCCAAAAGTGCCAAAAGGCAACACCCACACAAGGGAAATGGGAAGGGAGGGGGAGGAGGGAGAAGAGCTGCCAAGGAGGTACACACAACAGACACAGAGAAGACGAGGTCACAGTGGAACATACAACACAAACACATGCCTGGGCGCATACACACCCATACAGGAAAGGAAGGGAAGGGGGAACACAGCGGGACGGACAACACACTCGGCACAACGGGCAAATGGGGGGGGACAGGGAAGGAGGGGAGACTGGCACAGAGGCAGGACAGGACACGGGGAACAGCAGCCAGAACCCCTACAACAGCACAGCCCTCACGGGCAACCTCACAGCTACACAGGCAGCCCCAGAATGGGGGGACCCCTCAGGGGCAGAGCACAGGCACAGGGGGAGGTCACACAGACAGGGAGCAGCCCAGGAATGGCCCAGGAGGCAGACAGGGACCCCACATGCTGGTGAGGGTGCGATGAATGGGATGGAGGCGAGGCAGACCCAAAGAGTGGAGCAGGCGATCCAACACACACACACCCTGGAGGGATGCCAGAAGGTGCAGTTTGGGGGGCCCAGAACCCCACGGTCACAGAGTCAACCTGGGGGGAAGGCACAGGCACAGGAGGGAGTGCGGCTGGACGATGAAGGACAGCAGCAACCGGGGTGCTAGGAGCCAGGCCGGAGAGCAGGACACAGCCACAGGAGAAGGCAACCATGGAGGGGGACACCAGTTGCAGAGGCAGATGGGGGGGCATGGAGGGGGCCAGGAGCCACAGGCAGGGGCAGCGGAACCCCAGGAACCAGCCAGCACAGCAGCGAGCCCGGGACACCATGGAGGGAGTGGGCAGCGACCCACGGCATCAGGGCGGAGGCGGAAGCTCACAGCGGGGCCAGCATCCAGGGCATGGAAGGCACAGGGGGCCTCACAGCCAGCTGCAGGGGGCCACAAAGGGGCCTGAGGGTAGAAGACCCACCAGGTGCACAAAGTGGGGCCACTGGAGCATGCCCCGATGGTATCCCAGTGCAGACATATGGTGGGCAACATGATAGTATGCCTCGAAGGGATCCTGCATGGTAAGTCCCACCTGGACATCGGATCGGGCCCACACACCAGCCAGCACCACCAGCTCCGGCCCGGTGGGCTCTGACAAGCCATAGTCAGCAGCTGGGGACCACAGAAGGTGACCAAGCTCCAACAGGTGGTGATAAACCACCCCACGTGACCGCTGGTACCCACGGGCCCTGTGAATGCAGCCAAAGAAGGAAACATCCAAGGCAGGGGCCCCCCTCCACCAGACAGACCGTGTAGGTGGCCAGGCTGCACACAGAGAGAGCAGACATGGTCTCCACCATCGACCACCCCACATGCGAGCACCTCATCTTTGGGATGCACCCGTCAGGAAAGGGACGGAGGCCCAGCGTCTCTGCATGCATCCGGAAATCGCGGGCACTCGCCTCATAGCCAAAAGTAGCGCAGGCCAGAGATCAGGCTCTCATAGGCACCTGTGAGGCTGTCCGGGCAGCTCAGGAGCAATTGCATGGCCAGGGAATGCCACAGGACAGACAGGACCATGGTCTCATGGAACGTCCAGCTATGGGGGGCGCCGGGTGGGGTGAGGCCCGCGACCCCTGGGGATGCACTGCCAGACATGGTCCAGAAAGCGGCGGATACTAAATGCAAGGAACAAGGGCCCCCACAATCCCTGGAGGGATGGGAGGGGAAGCAGGGGAGCTCCAAGGGCAAGCGATAAGGCCACAGGCTGCAGCATGGCACAGCAGATGAGCGAGGTGTGGAGTGAAGACCCAGCCCAGCTGCTGGAACAGAGCACACAGACAGGACAGCCTACACAGAGATCAGGGCAGTGAGGACAACAGGCAGGCAACACAAAGGGAGGTGAGAGGTGATGTCAGCCGGCATGAAGCTGCTGCCCGCATACCCGGGCGCAGGCTGGTCCATATGACATGGCCCATACAGGGACCGTAGGTGTGCTCAATGGGGCGCCCCCTGCCTCCCAACCCCAGCTGCCCTGCAGGAGCCTGGCCTGCCTGCCGAGGGGGCCAGACAGAGGCAACCAGGGGCCCCATGGCCGGTTGCCAGGTCACGACCTGGGGGTGGAGCCACACAGGCCCCAGCCTATAAAGGTTGCAGCTGCATCCCACCTGGGGCACCATTCACCATGGAGCTGGGATGGTTGGGCGCCTTCAGGATGCACCTAGAAGTCTGCACAGAGTGGTACTGCTCGCACACGGACCTCCTGCGCATTCAGACCACTGAGGTGCACCTGGCTGCCCAGTTGTGGGTGTGAATGGCCAGGAGCACTTCCAGAGGCTGGCGAGCCCACCACAGGTGCAGGCACTCCCTGGCCTGGCTCAGGGCCCAGTGGGTGTCCGGGGAAGCCCGACAGGCCCTTCTCCGCGTCCGGGAGTGGGCTGCTGCACTCCATGAGGTGGCCGGCCAGCTCCAATGGCGGAGGGAGACCGTGGGGCATGCAGCCCTGCTCACCATGCCCATTTCCTGGTGGGTATGGGTCACAGATTGGCAGTGGGGTGGTGGTCCAGGGCGCTGGCTCATTGGGATGAGGCCACCTGGTGAGCGCAATTTTGGAAAGACAGATGAAGCCTCCTGCGACTGGTGGAGCTGTTGATGCCCTGGATGGAGAGCCAGCACACCCCCATGTGGGCCCCCATTCCCATGGTCCAGTGGGTGGACATCAGGGTCTGGGCCCTTGCTACACCTGACTCCTGCCGGTCCATCTTGCAGCACTTCGGCATTGGGGTGAGCACCGTTGCTGGGATCCTGCGAGACATCTGCGAGATGGTGGAGGGTGTGCTCCTGGACTGAGCGATCCAGCTGGTGGACCAGGAGGCCGTGATGGCCAGCTTCATGGCTGAAGGTTTCCCCAACTACATGGGCACCGTGGACAGCACCCACATCAAGATCCTCCACCCATCTGCTGGGGAGGCCTCTGAGTATGTCAACTGACATGGGTACCACTCCGTGCAGCTGCAGGTGGTCGTGGATCACTGGGGCTGGTTCATAGACATCTACACCGGCCACTCTGGGTGCAGTCACAATGCCCAGATCATGACCATCTCTCCCTTCTATGTCCAGATGTACCTCAGTGACTTTGCAGACATGGGGATGTCCAGGATCAAGGGGGTGCTGATGCCCCCTGCATCCTGGGGGACCCGGCCTATCCCCTCACCTGGTGGCAGATGAAGGCATACCCAGTTGCCAGGAACCCTGTGGAGGTGCTCTACAATAACCCCCTGTGTGCCTGCCGGACTGTGGTCGAGAGGGCCTTTGGGGCTCTCAAGCAATGCTGGAGGTGCCTTGTGGGCTGGCTGGACTACACGGTGAAGACCTCGGCCCTGGTGATTGGAGTCTGTTGTGTGCTGCACAACATGTTCAAGACTGATGGGGCCACCTTCGATTACCCCATGCCCCGGCGCCCTCCCAGCCCCATGCCTTTCTATGTGAACGCCGAGAACCCATGGGAGTACCGATACACAAAGTGCATCCATGCTGCCCTGCCTAGGCGGATCAGCAGGGAGGCCACACACCACTGTCACCACCACCCTCGGTCCCCCACAGGCACCCCGGCTGCGCCACTGGATACCCACCCACCCCCAACCCCAGGCCCAAGACAGTGAATAACAGCAGTGACTGTGGTGTCTGTGCATTTATTGGTAATACCTCCACCAACATGTCAACCCGCCACCACCACCACCCACCTCCCAGTGCCAAGTCTACCCCCTCTCATCCCTCTCCCCCCTTCCTCCCCTCCCCCCATGACCTGCCCATCTCCAGGGCCTTCCTCTAAGCCACCCTGTGGCTGCCACGGAGCTCTGGGAGCTCCCGTCCCCCCCCGCTGTCCATGTCACCGACCATGTCCTGGGAGGCCTCACTGCCCTGAGGGGCAGGTGTTGTTGGGAAGGCAGGTGGACCTGGGGCCGGAGAGGCCCCCCTCGGTGGCTGCTCCCTCCGGAGGCCTAGAGGGACCTGTAGGCAGATGTGTGAGCCCCACAGGCATGCAAGGGCTGGGGTGGTGGCGGAGGTGGTGGGGGTGCTGAGGGGCCTGGCATTGGGGCTGGGGCAGGCAGGTTGCCCAGTGGGGTGGCAGCCATCATGTATGCACTCATGATCCCCATGTGCAGGAGCAGCGAGGTGCCAATGTCATGGGGCTGGTCCATCTTGGCAGAGTGCTCCCTCACCATGCGGTCGATGGCCTGTTCCAGCAGCCCAAACACCTCCACCTGCCTGCTGTGCTCCCAGCGCTCCCGCCTTCATTCGAGGTGCACCTCCACCTACATCCTCCAGTCCCTTGCCTCCGCTTGTTGCACAGCACTTTCAGTGGTGGCCTCCATGCGGTCGATGACCGCTATCATCCGCTCGCCCTGCTCGGTTGGTGGTGCGGATGATGTCTTCTGCCCGCTCCTCCCTCCGGCACTGTACCCGTGCATGGTGCTCCCTCATCCACTGAGCCAGGGGCACGGGGCTGGCTTTCTGGGACCCGGTGGGTTGCCCTGTTGTGGTGCACAGTAGGGGTTGGTTAGGCACCCCAGCCTCCCACCTCCCATCCCATGCTGCAGCTGGGGGGTCCTGGGCCCCTCTCCCCCAGGGTGGCCGGCAGCTGCTCTCCCCCAGTGGTCCCCTGCACCCAGGCCCCCTCTCCCCCTGCACTACGTGGTCTGGATCCCCCTGCCCGGCCTCCCCCGGCCCCCTCTCCCCCCATTCATTGAGTGGCCTCACCTGGGACCTCTGACTGCTCCTGGTGCTGCTCATTGCCATCCCAATCATGTGCCTGTCCTGGGTGCTGGGGTGTGCCGTAACCTGTGAGGATATGGGACAGGTCGGGTGGGGGTAGGCTGAACGTTTCCCCCAGTGGCCCCCTGTCTGCAGTCTGGGATGTCAGGGGTTGCTGGGGGCGGCCCTGTGGCTGGTGTTCCCCCCTTCCCCCCTCGGCCCATCCCCTCCGGTTCACCCCCACTCCCACCCACTTGCTTACCCTCAATTTCGGTTTCTGGCCCCTCGGTGTTGCTGTGGTCCCCTTGCATCTCCTGGCTGGGGGTGACCTGTGTGCCGGTCTCGGATCTTCCCATGTCGGACATTGGGTGGGGGCTCTCGGGACTGGTGCATGAGGGGGGCCTGCTTCTCTCCGAGGTCCCGGGGCATTGCTTTTGGGGGCGGGGCTCCCGGAGCCGGTGCCTTCTCGGGGGCAGTGATGGGAGGGGGTACCTCATCCCATTCCCTGCCCTGGACCACGGCGCTCCCCATGAGGTGCGGAGCAACAATGGAGCCCTTCATGTGAAGGATGCGGTCAAGGGCATCATAGTAGGAGGCAGTCCGGGCTCCGTGGCCGGACCGCTGGTTGTTGTCCTTGATGGCCTTGTACCCCCTCTTGAGCTCCTTGACCTTTGATCGGCACTGGGCCACTGTCCTATGGTGCCCTGCCACCTCCATGTCCCGCATGATCTCGTGGTACATGTGCTCATTCTGCTGGTTCACAGCTAGCTCCAGCTGGTGCTCCAGGGTCCCCCAGATCCTAATAAAGTCCTGGGTTTCCCTGTGCCCCCATTTCCCCCCTTGGTGGTATGACCATCTCCCACATGGGCCCTCCTGGTCCTGGTTCTCCTCCTCCTGCTCCTCCTCCTCAGCATGCCCTCTGCCCGTCTCTTCTGGGGGCTTGGGCTCCTGGGCCTGTTTCCGTGTCTGTGGGTCGTAAGGGGGGGAGGTTGGTTGCCGGGTTGCCTCCTTCCCCGCGGCCCTCCCCCTTTCCCCCCTCCTGTCATCCTGCCCCCCCTTTGTGCCCCTGTGCCGCTGCCCCCCCCGCTCCCCTTACCCATTTCCTGGGTGCCTCGTCCCCCGGGCCGGTTGTCATCTCTGGGGCGGCCTGTCTTGGCTGCTGCTGCTGCTGCTGCTGCTGCTGCTGCTTCTCTTCCTCCACCACCTCCATGTGTAGCATGACCACCTCCTCTGCCTGCGCCTCCTCCTCCTCCTCCTCCTCCCTTGCTCGCTCGCCCATCGCTCTCCTCTCCCTTCCGCCTCGCTCCATCCCGCCACGTCCCCCTGCTGCCGTGTGCCCTTTAAATCTCCCTCCCCGACCTGAGTTGTTGTTTGTTGCCTGGGAGCAATGCTGTGTGCTTTGTCCTTGGCTGGGAATCGTTTTTTTTAATTTCGGCTGGTGGTTGCCGTTCAGTGTTTACGTTTTGTTGTTTCCCTGTGGGAATTGCTTTGACCACCCTTTTGGAGATGGTCCGGGCTGGACCTCCAGAAGGGTGGTTAATTTTGTCCCCTGCTGGGGATTGACTGTAGTGAACATCTGGTGGCCGCTGAACAGACGTTCGGGGCCCTTTGGCCCTGCCACGGGGTTATGTGTGGTTCACTGTGGTTGACTGTGATCTTGTAATGTCTGAAAACACCCTAAGTAGACTTTTCACTTAGAACTGAAGGTTAGATTTGAACCATTAAGCTATGGCACCCAGGATGAAAAGCAAATGTGTTAAATGCCACTTAACAGACCTTGCATACAATTGGTTGTGGGTGGGGTGGTTCTTCTTTTCAGCAGGAAAGTTCTTGCCCCCAGTATTCCACAAGATCACAGTCCCTCTCTTTGGTTTCTTGTAATTGAATGTTATGAATGAAAATCCACTAATTTCTGCTGGACTAAGTAACGTTTTGTTTGGGGTTTTTTTTGCTTCAAAAAGATGTTTAGCAGCATTTTTAAACCTGTTTGCCTATTTTTAACATTGGACAGCATACAGTGCCAAAGTCAAGTCCATTTCTTAAGGTGTACTTAAGATGAAGTTCCAGTAAATCAAACTACTTTAGATGACCCACTAAATTTGATTTATGCACACTCCAGTGTGGGTTGCATAATCTGATTTTTAAAACTGATATAAGGCAAGGGGTTAGGACTGTTTCCTTGCTTCAGTAGAAAGAAAGGATTGTCCAATGTTTACCTACTAGCTCAGAATCCAGCAAAATTAGTTTCCATTCCCACTATGATCTTGGGCAACCCTCTTCATGTTTCCATTCCTTAGTTCACTATCTGCAAAACAAAATAATAGTCTCTCCCTTCCTTTTAGGAGCATTGTGAAAATAAATATTGTGTAGCCCAGGCCAGTCTACTACAGTGTCTGCTGTGGGGAATTCCTGATGATTTTCCGATACTGATATGATTTCTTGATTCTTTCAATACCACAAGATACTGTCCCGATTTACTGACTTTCCATTTACTGTTTACTGCATACAGAATACTGTTGGTTTAACACTTACTGCATTGCCAAGAGTACCATTTTACTTTCGGGTTTGTTGTTTCCACATTTCTGAGCCAATCACTGTGAGAATGGCCCATCCCATAGTCCCTTGCCTGCTCAAACACAGTTTGAGAAAACCAGTGACTCCAGTCTAGTGGCTCTGGTCAGAATTGTTGTTGTATGTTGCTCCCTTTGCTTTGTCCAATCTGCAGTTGAACTGCAGATTTGTAAAGGAATCTGCTTAGGAGCCGATCCCAAGCCATGCGTGCTCTGTGAAGTGCACACATGCATGCACCGCTGTGCGGTTTGCAGGTGCCAGGGCTGTGCATGACTTACATGCGTGTATGCATGCACGCCGCTGCATGTGCTCCATGCACCGGTCTCCTTGGGATTGGCCCCAATGAGTGACAAGGAAGTACAAAGGAAAATGGAGTGCAGAGAAGATAGAAGAAACACAATATTACATCGGTATTACCTCTTGGGATTTGAAACTGACGATGAAGCAATAAATGGCAAAGCAGTAAACAGGCTCGGAGAAAACTGAAAGTAGGTAAATCAAGAAATGAAATGTCAATCAAGACATTACTGAGTCCCAAGAAGTTCTTTATTTGATCAAGATTGTATGTGGAACTTGGATTTTGAGGGGAATGCTAGTTTTTGCAAAATCTTGTTTCAGCCCTATAACATGCTTTGTTTAAACTTGGAAGTGAAGAAAATGAGGGACATATAAATGAGATAATAGTAATTCCATTGAAATACTGCACATAAGGCTTAAATCTGACTTTTGGAACCATCTTCTAGGAAATAATATCTATATTTTTTTTTTTTAATAGATCTGCAGTCTTTGTTTGGATGAAAAATTCATGACTAAGAAAAGAAGGAGCGATATTTTCATTTTTCTTCATCTGTCATCTAAATTGTTCCTCTCCTGAGTTTAAATCATATTCTCCTTTTGAGTCTTTTGATGGTTACATTGATTCAGAATTGATGTATTGTGATATTTTAACTCTAATAGCCTCTGGCTGCCAGCTGATCGCAGCCAGCGGGCCCCTTGTCGTGCTCCCTGAGGGGAGACAAGAATGGGGGGGGGCGTGCACTCCCTGCTGAAGCATGGTTACTAGAGGTGGGACCCCGGGCCCATTACCGGCTACTGGATTTACCGGTTACCGGTTCTGCAAAAACCGGATTCCCGGATTAAATCCGGTATACCGGTACCGGATTAATTTCATTGAGTTCAATGGGGTGCTGTGTCCCCATTGAACTCAATGAAATAAATGAAGTCCTTCCCCCTCCCCCTCCCAGGCTGCGCGGGTGGAAGGGGGGAC
>QEPC01000656.1:372822-391721 GCA_003113815.1 Sphenodon punctatus
CCGGAGCTCCGCAAGGTAAGCGCAAGCTAAGCTATGCACTTTAGTAGGGGTGATCCCTGGGGGGTGGGGGGGTGTTAAACACCCCCCCCAGGGATCGGGTCATACTTACCGGCGGCTGCGGGGATGCTGCGACCGCTGGTGCTGGGGGGTGGTCTCGCCTCTCAGTCTGTTTTTAAACAAAAATCCAGGCTGGGCAGGGTGGGTGGGGGGTGTCCCCCCTTCCACCCGCACAGCCTGGACTTGGGGAGGGTTGTTTTTTTTTTTAAACTTGGGGCTTTAAGTTTTTACATTGCAGCCATTTTTAAATGGCTGCAATGTAAAAAATCCGGTACCCCGAATCCGGTACCCCAGACCGGATTACCGGGTCAAATCCGATAATGCCGGTACGCCCAGTACCGGCATTATCGGATACCGGATTTTACAGGTTTCCCGCCCCTAATACTGCCACAGGATGTTGCAGGGGCTTTTCGTGCTGGCGGAAAGGTGAAGCGGCACAGGGCATCATATACCCCAGGTCTGAGGTGGGACATTCACGACCATGATCTATGGCTCAATTGCATGAGTGACTCTGCCATAGCATCCAGGGAGAATAGTGGGCATGTACTCACAAAAGGGGGGGTGACTCCAGCTAATGACCCCTTTCGTGCGAGGAGTTCAGGGGGGCGGGGAGGGCACAATGCTGGGAGTTTGCATGTGCAGCCACAATGAGTGTAGATTTCACCACACATGCGCCACCTGTGGAGGGTACCATGCCACGATGGTGTGCAATAAAGGGAAGCAGTCGTGGGCAAAGGGAAAAGGCCAATCAGGCCTGCAGGGCAAGGGCAATCAAGGGGGACCCCCTGGGGGTGGTTTGGGAAAGGGCTCCAACTCCAGTTAAAGTAGCAAAGTTAGTAGGGATGTGCAAACCGAATGCGGTTCAAATGTTCGGATGTTCGATCGTTCGGTTTGAAACCCGAGTTTGGATTCGGTTGTTTGGTTCAGCGGAGTTCAGTTCAACTGAACTTGGCTGAACATCCGAAAATAGCACTACAGATTCCGAAATCAAATTTTTTTTTTTGTATCGGTATCATTTGGCCCTTAAACCACCCCTGGTCTCCACCCCTGGTGCCAGGAATTCTGCTCCTCAGCTACCTCCCCCTTCCAGACACATTTATCCCACCCAAAGTCACATTTTTCCCGCCCCCGAACTCATCAAACTTTTCCAAACTGTTCAGCCGTTCGGTTCAGACGTTCGGTTCGGTCGTCCGAACAGGCCGAGTTTGGCCTGAACTCTGAACATCTGACCAGCATTCACGCATCCCTAAAAGTTAGCATAGGCATTGCAGGATCACCCAAATAGGGAGGAGGTAGCATATCTAGTGAGCGAATTTTGTGAGGGGTTTAGGATACCGGCAGTGGGGGTTCAGCAACAAGCAAAACCAGCACCTAACCTTAAATTGGTGCTGGAGATGGAAGGGGTGGTGCAAGCAAAGTTGGATAAGGAGGTCCGGGAGGGCAGAGTGTCTGGCCCGTACCAGGCCATCCCAATGGAGGGCATGGTGGTCTCTCCACTTGGGGTGGTGCCAAAGAAATCCCCTGAGAAATTCCGTCTGATCCACCACCTGTCCCAACCCTGGGGAGGATCCATAAATGATGCCATCCCGAAGGAGCTATCCTCCGTCCACTATGCTTCATTCAAAGAGGTGGTCCAGCTGGTACAGAAGGCTGGCCCCAATGTGCTGCTCACCAAGTGTGATATCAAATCTGCCTTTCGGCTCCTTCCGGTGCACCCGGAGAGTTTCCACCTCCTGGGTTTTCAATTCCAAGGGCAGTATTACTTTGACCGAGTCATGCAAATGAACTGTTCAATCTCGTGCTCTGCCTTCAAGCTGTTCGGTTCCATGGTAGAGTGGATGGTCCGGCAGCGTGCAGATGGGGGGGAAGTCACCAAATATCTCAATGATTTCCTCTTCATCAGCAGGGATGGGACTGGTGAGTACGAGGGTATGATGGACACCTTCCACGGGGTGGCTGATGAATTGTGGATTCCTTTGGCTCCAGAGAAAACAGAAGGTCCAGCCACCTCCCTCACTTACTTGGGTATAGAACTCAACACAGTTAGGGCCCTGTCCCGGTTACCCGAGGACAAGCTGGCTTCCCTGCAGGCTAAAATAGCCAAGTGCCGTGCCGCGGTAAAAGTCACGGTGCGGGAGCTGCAGTCCTTAGTAGGGAGCCTTAATTTTGCATGTAGAATGGTGGCCCCCAACCGCGCTTTCCTTGCATGCTTTTATTGTAAACTGAAGGGTAACCCCCTCGCTCACTATCATATATGGGTCACGAAGGAAATGAGAAGTGACCTTACTTGGGTTGAATTCCTTGAAGGGTTTAATGGGGTCAGCTTCTGGTGGGAGCAACTCCTGCTCGAGGCTGAGCTACAAGTTCATTCGGATGCGGCAAGCGGGTGTGGTTTTGAGGTGTATTTTCGGGACAGGTGGTGCACTGGCCCCTGGCCGCCTGAGTGGGTGGAGCAAGGTGTCACCAGGGACTTGACATTTTTGGATTTTTTCCCCATTGTAGTGCCAGTTCACCTCTGGGCTGCTGAATTTGCTGACCAATCTGTCCTGTTCTGGTGTGACAACATGGCGGTAGTGCATGTGATCAGCTCCCTGTCCTCAAAATCCGTTCGGGTCATGAAGCTGGTGAGGGCATTATTGTTATCATGCTTGAGGCAAAACATTGTGTTTGTTGCCAGGCACGTACCCAGCATTAGTAACAGTATAGCCGATGCCCTCTCTCGCTAACAGATGGAGCGTTTCCACTCCTTGGCACCGAGAGCCAGTCTGTCTCTGGAACCCCTCCCTCCAGCACTGTGAAGCCTTGTATCCTAGAGCTGTACACCATCATACAATGATCCTTGGTATCTCGAACCGGGGTGGTGTATTCAAGGGCCTTTCGGGAATTTCAGGAATTTCGAGCAAAGCGGGGCTGGGGAAAGAGCTTTCCTATCCCTGAAGCACAGATGTTGCAGTTCGCCCTGGCATTAAGGCACCGCGGGGTGGCTGTGGGTACCATCACCAGCAAACTATTTGCATTAGGGTTCATGAGTGGCTTGGCAGGGTCTCCTCTACCCGATAGAGGTTTTTTAAACCTAAGGATGCTTGAAAGCTGGTCGAGAGAGCAGACCAGAGAGCCGGACAGCAGGGCCCCTATTACACCCTCCCTACTCTTTAGGATAAATCATGCCCTTAACCATGTTTGTTTTAACCCTTTTGAAGGATTATTGTTTTGAACTGCTTTTAAGGTAGCCTTTTTCAGAGCCTTCCATGTGAGTGAGATTGTTGTGCAGTCCGGGTAAGATGGCACAGGGTGAGCTCTTGCCATTGAGGATGTAAGCCTAGGCAGCTACTCTCTGCATTTGCGATGATCCAAAACCAATCAGCATGGCAGGGGACAAGTGGTGACCCTTCGCAGGGTGGACTCCCCTGAGCTATGCCCCATCTGGGCAGTGGAGGAGTACAGTAAGATCCGACCACCATTGTCTGGCCCCTTTTTCCAGCACAGACATGACCCCCCTGTGATGCGATACCAGTTTACAGGGGTGCTGCGAAGGGCGTTGAGCCACCTTGGTCTCCCACCCTCGGCATACGGGTCACACTTTTTCCGTATCAGTGCAGCATCCATCGCAGCAGCGGCAGGCCTACCTGAGAAAGAGATATGGGCAGTAGGGAGGTGGTGTTCCCGGGCATACTGCACGTACATCTGAGATCTTGCTCGCTAACCGTTGTCTCCCATTCTGTTCATCCAGATGCAGCGAGGTCTTGTGGCAGGAAGCTGGTGTGGATCACTCGCTGGGGAACCCAACTGGGATTGGTGAACAGAGCAGAGATTCGCTGCATGGGTTGGAGTGGAATGCGCTGGCAACAGCCCCAAGCTACGGGCGGTGGAGGCAACCAGGCCACCTGACTTTGTGGTAATCCATCTGGGAGAGAACGACATACCAAAGTTGACAGGGGTGGCTATGGTGGTCAACATGGCCGACCTTTAGAGGTGGAGCAGCTTTCCCTTGAGCTACACTAATTTGGATCGATTTGGTAGTGCATTTGTAAGTGGGATAAAGCTTTAAACCCACGAAAAGTTGATAAATCCTGACATAACATAAATAGGGAGGTGGGGAAATGGCTTCACTCTAGGGTATGAGAATCTCTCACCAGGGGATTACACACAGGTCACCTGAGCTTTATCACCCAGATGGAGTGAACTTGTTGCTGGAGAGCAATGAAGTGTATTTGGCCACCTTGAAGGCAAAGTTGATTGAGTTCCTAGGATTGGGATTGTCTGATGAAGATCATCAGTCCCTTAGTGACGGGTCCAGCACCTTTAGGTGTTTAAATAGATAAGTAATAGGAATTAGAGGCATCTCCTTAAGAGATGGGGAGGTGACGCCTGGCGCAAAAGTAGGGCATGGCAAGTGCAAGGGCCACATCCTGGGGAGAAGTGCCTATCAGAAGGAGGGCAAGGACATGCACGGTCCTCAGTCCTTTGTTGCTGTATCTTTACTCCTGTCCAAAAAGGACACTGTCCCCTTCAATCACGTCCTCGGGCTGGTGCGCGAAAGAGGAGACACTGTTGGGGTTGGCACTGGAAGGCACATCCAGGCCAAGTCCTGTTTTAGTTCATGGTAAGCATGTTTATAACGAGTTGTGAGTGCTGGACCTGAATTGCTTAGAGGCAATTACCCCACTTAGCCTAATTACAATTTGAATAAAGAGTGTGGCCTTTAATACCCAACTTGGAGTCCTTGGATGTTTTCAGGCGTTATGCGATCACGGTCAACCACAGACAATCCCCTGTGGTGACGCTTGGTCGCGTAAAGTGTGTTTGCTCGCCACCAGATGTTCACCACGGTGAACCACCGGCGGTGAGCAAATTGACCACGCTTTTGAGGATGATGCTGGCACCATCTCCAAAAGCGTGGTTAATTGAACCACGACCCGGAATCAGCAGCCAGTAATGTCTGTTACCACCGCCGATTCCAGACTGTGGTCCAGACCCCAGGACGGAATCGGGCACAGCGGCCACATTGGCCGTGGCGCCCGCCCATCTACCGGAGGGTGGGCGGCCTGGGGAGCATGGGGGGCGAGGCTGTCCGGCCAAATGTTGTGCCATGCAGCCCCTCCCCCTCCTCGATTCCTCTCCGGAATCAACCGGCTCGTCTGTTGACAGGCCTTTCTGATTCTGGCAGGGAATCAAAAGGAGATTCCGTGCCGGGGCCAATGGGCACCCCGTCAAGTCTGAAATCACCCCTTGTCTCATTCCAGATATGCCGACAATCTATGTACTGTTCCTGCCAACAATCTGCAGTTCAACTACTAGTACTTCTTGAAACAAATCCAAGAATTACCTTCCTCAGGTTAAAACAAAGCTCTTCTTGTAAATGGTATGGTGTTTTGCATCTTTTGCCAATCAAATCATAATTATAATGTGCAAATTAAAAAACAGTCACTAAGAGCTGAATGTGATCTCAGTGTGACTCCAAACTAGGAGCACTTCAGCTGTTCCACTGCATTAGACCCATCAGATGCACCTCATTAGGAGAAGCAACCATCTTCTTATGAGATCTATGCTGCATCAACCTCTTCTCTGTCATATCACCAAATATGATATGCAATGACTCCCTCAGGGTGGAGCCACCGAAGCACCAAATTCCTACGTTACTTTAGTCCCACCCTGGGAAGGTAGAGAAGAAAAGTAACCTGGGCCCAGGGCCCCTAAATCCCCTCTGCCAGAAAGACAACTCTGAGTGGAAGGGTGGCACATACCTGCTCCATGCCCTGTGCCACTTAGGGGAGGATGGGGGTGGGAGGGTTTACATTAGTGTGACAAATATTTAAACTTTTAACTGCTAATATCATGAAATGTGTATGTGGTGGGTGTGAGATTCATCAGAATGTATAGATATGCACACACCTCTGAGTGTGCATGTGTATGTATCTCTTCCACTACGGATGGGTGAATGCAGTTCGGAAGTTCAGAGTTCGGACCGAACTCGGTCTGTCGATCGATCGAACCAAACTTCCAAACCGAACTCAAATTTCAAACCAAACCGAACCGAACCAAACTTCCGAACTCCGTTCTGTTTGCCCATCCCTAGTGGCAACACACACCAAAAAACCTGGGTTTGAATGGCCGAACTTGGTTCAGAAGTTCGGAATTCGACCGAACTTGGTCTGTTCAGTCGACCGAACTAAACTTCTGAACCAAACTTGAATTTCAAACCGAACCGAATTTCCGAACTCTAATTTCAAACCAAACTGAACCAAACTGAATTTCCAAACTCTGTTCTGTTCGTCCATCCCTATCTTCCACCGCATTGCCTTACTTCAACAGGCAGCTTTGCATATGTAGACTAACTTATTATTAACATAACTTATATCTAATGCAATATATTGCATTTTCCTAGTGATCTATTTTTGTGTACCTGAGTGATACAAAATTTGGGTGAAAATCAGTAAAAACTGAATAATCATTTTTCTAAAACCCAGGATATTTTTTCCCCCATTAAAAATCAATTTAAACTGAAAGCAAAGGGGCTTAGTGATATGATAAGAGGTGTGTAGGTTTTGGACTTTAACAATAGTATTATTTTAATTCTGCAGTTTAAAAAATAGACAATGGGGTAGCAACCTATTAGTTTGTGGCTGTTCCAGATGTGCACCTGTGTGTGTATATTTTGGGCACAGAGAAATTATAGATGTGACAAATAAATGTGTTTGTGATGTCACCGCAACTTTGCCTCTCTGACAGTTCAGCATCTGGTAGAGCACCATGTGGTAGGGTAACAGACTCTGAGTAATCACTCAAGCAAAGACAATAGACAGAAAAATAAAGAACAAACTTAACCATTCAGCTACTGCATGGGAAGAAACGTTACCACCTTCTACACTTTTCTGGGGTAGGCCTGATCATTGTGGGTTTTTTTCTTTCTCCAAATCAGCGTCCATTTTACATTTGCAAACTACAGGCTCAAAAATGCCGGGGGGGGGGGAAATTAGTAATGTTTTCCTGCACTGTTTCCCTGTCACATAGAGGGTTCTTGTCTTGTTTACAACCCTTTGGGGGGTGGGGGCTTAGAAGGTATTCTGAGGGGGCTTGAAAGGACAACAGAAGGTAAAAATCTAGCTCCTCTCTGCCTTAGTTGGAATCTCAAATATATTGGGTGGCGGCAGGGGGAAAGCCTAAGAAAAAGGGGATGAGAAAGGGGAAGTTGTAGGCGGGTGAGAAGTGGAAGAGGAAGAGATGGAGCAAGCTGTGTGTGTGGTGGTAGTGGTTGTAGGGGGTCTCATTTTCCACTGACAAGCATAAGGGGGAGGGCAAATATTACGATGTAACTTCACTGAGTTCATAGCCACAGCATTAGAAAATTGTGACTCTACAAATCACTGTTTCCTGTGCTAATATCCACCCATCTTTTGTTTAAAAGGAAAACATGGCCTAAGTCCCTGCACATAAATGGAAAGAAAGATGTGCAGAGACCAGTAGCCAAATGTGTGATGATCTTGTTGCTCTGTACACAGGAGAGTCGCCTATGACTTCAGATAAGGCATAGGCGACTTTTCTGTTTTCTGGTTCTTATATCTATTCTGTAAGCTTAGGTACCAGTGCTCCATTCTTGAGAGGCCATTAGCTAGGATATTGGCACAAGGGGCAGTCTGCAACACAATGGGTATTTTCAGGCGTGACGAGATCACGCTCAACCACAGTGGATTCCCACCAGGTGAGAAAGGTCTCGTCACGTCTGAAGGGGGAATGGAAGTTCCTCCCCAGATGTTCACCCCCGTCAATCACGGTGGGGAATCACATTTACCACGCGATCAGCTGAACCAGCGGGGCCAGCCCCGATCACATGGTGAATGTGATTCCCTGCCATGATGAAGGGGCCCGGCCCATCTGGACGGCTACCACGGCCCGGAATCTACAGCAGGATTCTGGGCCATGGTCAATTTGGGCAGGCGCTGCAGCCGCATTGGCCGTGGCGCCCGCCCGTCTCCCCAGAGGGTGGGCGGCAAGGGAGCGTGGGGGGTTGGTGGGACTGTGCGGCCGCATGTTGTGCCGCGTGGCCCCTCCCCCTCCCCGATTCCCCTCCGGGATCAGCCGGCACGTCTGTTGGACGTGCCAGTGTGATCCGGGTGGGAATCCCCACCGTGATTCCGTGCCGGGGCAACTAGCGCCCCGTCACGTCTGAAATCACCCATCAGAAGCAATTTCTTCAGACTAAGGGTGCAAACTAACATGACGGCACTGAAGCAGCACAACAAGCTTACCCCCTCCAGGGTCAGACTGCTACCGTGATCAGGATCTGGCCATGCTCCCAAACTGATGTGACAGGGCCTGGCCACCAGGGAGGGAAGGAACAGGCAGACACCCGGCCCTGTGCTGCATACAGCGGCCCACCCCCCGATGGGCAGTAATGGCAGCCAATGGCACCCGCCATGGCACCTAGCACTGTATGGGAACCCCAACCAGGTTAGGTAAAGCAGGCTTTCAAACATGAAAGCATGCTTTACTCCTGGTTGGGCAGCCAGATCCCAGCCATGTTGGAGACTAGCACACGGCTGGGACTTGGGGACTTCCCTGAGTCACAGCCCAGGCTAGCTGTCACCATGGTCAGGACCAATCCAGGGCAAACATCTGGTGTCCAGGATGCAGTCGCTTTCTAATGTGACAGTGGGCCCCGTGCCAAAGCAGTGAAAACTGTAGCAATATGGGCCACTATCGCATATGAAAGCACCCTATGAAATGGAGGGGTGAGGGGGAATTTAGAACACATCTAATTTTATAGGAGGGGTCAAAAAACTTTGAAGGGAGGGACAGTGCCTCCCACCTAGCTATGGGTCTATCAACCTCACCCCAAATCCCAGCTCGGAAAGGACTATAAGGTCCCAACAAATAACCCCATCTCAAAGAGGACTATAGGGCTCCAATCCTAACCCTTGGTCATGGAGACGTAGTACTGAAACAAATATTTGTGGATATTCAAACTTTCGGGTAGCCATCGAAATATCTTAATAATATTTGGAACCTCTTCTTTCTTTCTTTCTTTCTTTCTTTCTTTCTTTCTTTCTTTCTTTCTTTCTTTCTTTCAGTTGTTCAGATACTTACCTAGGAAGAAACAAATACCTGATTTTGGGGGGGGAAATGTAAAAACCTACCTGAAAAAACAATAAATATTCAACAAAGATTGACCTGAATAGTTTGCTTTATCAGAAATGGTTTCGAATTAGGTGAAATCATCAGATATGATATTCAGCAAGGACATTTGCTTCAGCTCTAGCAAGGGCTGAAGGGCCCAAGCCTAACTTAGCAAAACTTACAGGGTCCAGCCTTATGCTCAAAGAGCTCTAGGAGAGTGAGGCAAAACTAACTATAGACTAGAGAGACTGATAGGAAGGGATAAACCTTTATTGTAAAAGGCTAGTTCATTGAAGTCTGTGAGGCTTAACTCTGATTCTAGCTCAAAGACCTCTACAAGACCAAGCCTTAACCATAGCTGTTCAAGATCAACAGGCCTCAACCTTAAGCAGAGCTCAGAAAGGTTTATGGGGACCAACCAGACCTGTAGATAGGACATTGACACAGGGGTGGGGTGGACATGGAAATGCGTCTAGTTAGGACTGAGACGAGATACTCATTCCACTGGGAAATACCTACCTTTCAGGAGCACTTGCAAGAGTTCATCAGTACTTTGTCAGTCTCTGGTAATTCTGCACTTCTGCCATTGTCAATATCCATGGATGTGATTTTTTTTTTTGTTACTTTCCTGCATTTTTCATCATCTTTCATCACTCCAGCATTTTTTCATCATTTTTCATCATTTTAATCATTTTTGGGGACTTTTTTAACAGCACTTTTATGGCAATATCCAGGACTTCCCTGGGACTTAGATGGCACTTTTGTGTCTCCAAAGCGGGGTGTGGACATGAGGCTTGGGATTGGCCCTGTAGCAGCTCTGTTCAACTCATGAAAAATAACGACAAAGTGAAAACACTGGAAAAGCTGGTAACTTTCCACGTCGTGTGAATGACCTGTTTCCAATGGAAACAGCATTCACCGTGATTTGTTGTTTCAGGTCTACATCTAATTTCTGTAGCGGGACCAACAAAATGTAAAGAAGCAGTGCTCTGCTGTCCCCGTTAGGGGTTTGCAGTTTGTTTTTGTTTTTTAAATTACTAAAACAAATGAAACCCCATTCATTTTAGTAATTAAAATATGAAAATGGATGAATAAGCAATTATTGTCATTTGCTTTCATCTGTTTTCATGTTGAAAATAAAAAAATTAAAAACTGCATATGCAAAATGGCCATTGGGACCATCCTGCACATGTGTGCCCTTTCCAAAAATGGAGTATGCAGCATCAGCAGTGTTTTAGAAAAGGGTGAACGTGCACAGAATTAGGGCTGATGCGGCAGCAGCTTTTACCGCACCGCGATTCCGTTCTGCCATTTCGGAACTGCCCGCGCCACACCGCGACTTTTCTGCGGATATTCCGCTAATTCCGCCGGAATTCTGCAAATCGCGGAATTGCGGAAAAATTGCAGAAAAATTGCGGAAATCGCGGAAAACCGCTATTCCGCTATTTTTTGGTGTTGGCGGAATTGCGGAAATAGCGAAAATGTCATGTTTCCACGATTCCACTAAGTTGCGGAATTAAATAAGCGGAACCGCGGAACCGCGGAATGAAACCGCGGAATGAAAGCCTCTGCCATGCCGTTCCACTAATTGCGGAAACACTGTTTCTGCCGGAAATAGCTACCGCTGCGATATTCTGCTACAGCGCTACACAGAATGGCCTTGGTGGCCATTTTGCATATGTGCAGTGATTTATTTATTTTTTATTTTCCTTAAATTAATTTTTAATAAAATAACCAGGAGGGAGGGGGGAATTCAAACATTAGGATTGTTCATGAAACCTCGCAAAACAAAGGGGGTTTTGTGAATGAAAACTAAAACAAAACAATAGGGGTGGCTTCTGCACACTCCTAGGCCACTTTTATATGAGGCGCTGAAGCGCTTCCTGAGTCCCGTGTTGAAAGAAAAGCCAGCACGGGGAGTGTTTCCATGCTCCCTGTGCTGCCTGAAGTGACGTGCTCCCCAACAGGGAGCACAGTGCAGGGAGCATGGAAACACTCCCTGTGCTAGCTTTTCTCTCAACGCGGGACTCAGGAAGTGCTTTTCAGTGCCTCGTATAAAAGCTGGCCTAGTCTCTGTCCCCATTTAGCTATGACCCTGATACTAGAGCATTTCACAATAGCCAGCTGTCTAAAAGCAGCCAATAGCCTTGAACACTCTCCCTGTGGGGGTTGTAGTTGCCAGGCTGGTGTTCACCATACAAAGAGAAATCATACCCTGCATTCTTTACATTAAATACAGCTACCCAGAGCATTCAGCCCTCAAATTGAATTTGAACAGTGTCTTTCTAGGAACAGTAAAGACTGCTCTGAGAAACAAGAAAGGCAAGTGAAAAAGATTAGTCGCAGTAATCAATTGCTATTGCTAGTGATTGAGTGGGCCACCACACCAGCAGCTTTCCCACAAGAATTTCTGAAGCAGAAACTAGTGGCACACATAGTTTTGCACATTTCCCTACAGTGACGTCTAATGAAGTACACATGAGTGAGAGAGAACATGTCTGCATGTTGGCAAACAGAATATACGACTTCTACTACAGAAGAGGATACAGAGCAAGGTGACATTTTTGGAAACCAAATTTCAAATGAGGTGGGAGTAACACAGACCATCTGTTGAAAACATATGAAATTTACAAACAGAAAAAAGCCATCCAGCCCAGCACGTCTGCCCTATTAGATTTATCTTACTCCTTCTTCCCTGTTTTTTCACTATCCCATTCAATTCCCTGTTGCTCCAGAAATACACTAATTTACACTTTTGTGCTTTAGTCATTTCCCCATTTATTTATTCCATATGTTTTTAATCTTTTGTATAAGATAGATCTACCTGAATTCTCCTTTTTCTCTTTGTTTCCTAATTCTAGACTGTCTCCCTGAGTTTTGAACCAGAACTTTTCACCAATCTGAAAAAAATATGTTGTATCTCCAAATAGGAGAAATACTAATAATCCTAAAATGTTAGATAGTACCTTGACTCCATAAATCTCACTGAGGTGAGGAATCCTTTTTCCAGTGGAGAATCTGAGACACCAAGATGATTTCCCCAAGATTAAAAGGTGACTGGGAATGAGAACTCGGGTTTCCTGGATCACCAGCACTGCCTCATCGAATGGGCCGTGCTGCAGGAAAAATTGACTCATTTACACTAAATGAGCCAGCAATAAAAGTAAGTGACAACAAAAGTCAATTAGCTGCTTCTGGAGAACTCAGGGTCCAAGTTGCCTGTGGCTGGATGAAGTGCTGTGTGCAGATTTGAAGAAAAGCAACAACATACCTCGTAAAAAGTGTCCAACTATTGAGAGGGTGAGTTGCTGGAAGAGCTTGTTATGGATTTGCTTCAAAGAAATTGTGGTGCTGGCGTGCATGCTGTGGGTGGGAAGTGTTGGCTTGGAGAGAGGACTGTGACAAGCACCATTTTTCCCCTGGGATGGATTCTCATAAGTAGGAAGGAGACAGAGACGCTGGAAGCTTCTAGCAACAGCTGTAGGGCCCTGGGAACTTCTGGAGTACTGAAAGCAGCTGTGGGGTCTGAGTGCTTCTGGAGTGGCAGCAGCACTGTAGATCTTCCAGGAATAATTGCTTTCTGTGGGACTGACTGCTTCCCTTTACTCCAACTTACACTCCAGCCCCTACCCGCCACCTGATCCAACAAATCTAAAGCCAGCCCTAGGTGGGCGTCAAGAGACGGTAAACAAGCTTGGCTGCCTTTCCTTCCCTGCAAGGTTGAATCTGTAAAAATTAATCAATGGATTTCTGGAGTTCAAGCTGACCGCAGAAGCCATGCCTCTTGCCCCAGAGCTTGTCAGAGCAGGTAATTTAACTGGTCTCCAACTAGCAACCCAACCACTAGGCCACCCTACCTCTCTACAGCTGAACATAAAACAGGAGTTCTTGAGATTATACAGACACGGGAGTGCCTGTATAGTTAAGGCGTCTAGAATTCTCCATTATATTTATTTATTTATTTTATTTTAAAATCTATATCCCGTCCCCTCCCATCAACAGACGGCTTGGTGCGGCTCACAACTTGCACATTTTAAAACAACACATACATTAAAAAACAGACAAAAAGGGAAACAAAAAAACAGTTAAATAAGAACAGTGAAAAACTAACCCCCCTCCTTCCCCACCCTTCCTACTGCCTTCCCTGAAAGCCTGGATGAGCAGCCAGGTCTTACAGGCCTGGCGGAAGGCCAGCAGACCCTGGGTCAGTTGAGCTTCCTCAAGGAGGGAGTTCCACAGACGTGGTGCAACCACCGAACGCCCTCTCCATTGTGGGCTCCCGGCTAACCTGGAGGACCTTCAAGAGGGTGCCCCCGGTGGACTGCAAGGATTGCCCTAGGACCCGAGGAGTGAGGCGGTTTCTCAGATAGGAGGGGCCCAAACCATGTAGCATTTTAAAGGTTAAAACTAGCACCTTGAATCGGCTCGGAACACTATAGGCCATCAGTGCAGAGCTCGGACCACTGGTGTTATGTGCTCCCTACAGCCTGTCCCTGTCAAAAGACCAGCTGCCACATTCTGCACTAGTTTCAGCTTTCAAACCATCACCAGGGGCAGCCCCATGCAGAGCGCGTTGCATTAATCCAGCTTCGAGGTGATGAACGCATGGATAAGGGTGGCCAGGTCAGAATCCGAAACATATGGTCGGAGCCTCTGCACAAGATGTAACTGGCAAAAGGCTCCCTTTGCCACTGCCTCTACCTGGCAATCCAGCCAAAGGCTGGGATCTATTAGGACTCCCAAACTCCGGACCTGTGGAGTCAGCAGGGGGCAGACCCTCTCAACGAGGGGAGCCATCACCCCAGCCGCCTGACCCACCAACATCGCTGCCATCTTATCGGGATTCAGCCGCAGTCTGCTCTGCCGCATCCAGTCAGCCACTGCCTCCAGGCACTGGGAAAGCACCGAGACTTCAGGGTCTGGGTCAGTTAAAAACAAGACGTATAGCTGGGTGTCATTGGCAATGCACACCAAACTGTCTCATGACCTTCCCCAGGGGTTGCATATAGATGTTAAACAATAATGGAGACAAAATAGAACCTTGCAGTATGTCACAAGTGCAGTTATGGGGGCTAGATGTTTCAGCCCCCAGCACCACCCATTGGCTCCTTCCAGAGAGGAACGAGCGGAACCATTCAAGGACAATTCATTATAATGAATGAAAATTCTATTCCTTAAAAAACCTGAGATAATTTAACCTACCATTCTGAAATTTTGTACAGAGGGTTGATTGTGTGAAGGTTTTAGCTGTGAATATTTAGAAAAACTGGATTTAAAATGGCTGAGATACAGCCCTTGAAAGACTGGAGGCTGAAAAGCAGTTTTAAATTTTTGTTACGACTGTCTCAATTTGATCAGCCTCGGGGGGTGGGGGTAGGGGCTAGGGGGTTAATTTTGTTTTAGGACTTGAAAACGCTTGACTAGGGGTGCCATGGCTTAATTTAAAAAAAAACAACCCACCATTTATTTTTTTAAATTAGCTTTTAAAAATCCCATTTTAGTCTATGGAAAGACAGAAAAACTGCCCTTATGCAACGCATGCACAGTCTCCTGTAGACTAAAAAAATTCTAGTAAAAATGCAGTCACCCAGACCCATGGCAGGAGCCTGGGCAAAGGGGCATGGGGGGAGGAACTCACACTGCCCCCCTGCCTTCCCTTTTGCCTGGTTCTTTGCTGCCTGCCTTCTTCTTGGTCCAGTCACTTGCTTCTGACCAGCTTGCCTGCCATTGCGGGCACCAGTGCCACTTTCAAACCCCCTGCATGGCCAACTGGTGCCTGTGTTCATGCTGGGGCACTGGCATGTTTGTTACTGTGGCATTCTGGGAAATGTAGTTTCAGAATGCCAGTGCCATGTTTGCTACTGTGGTATGCGGGGAACTGTAGTCTTAGCATGCCACAGAGAAAACATGGTGATGGCCCCAGCATGCACACAGTCACCAGTCAGTGGTGCAGGGGCTATGAAAGTGGTGGGGTGGCAGTGGCAGGCAGGTGATTGACTGGACTAACATGTAGGTGGGCAGCATAGGTTCCTGTGGGAGTCCTCATGGAATCTGCCTGGCAGGACCAGACTTGGACTGGTAAACCAGCACTGGCCTTCCTGATTCCCCTCAGCAGCAGGGGTGGGGAGCAGTACCTGTGCCACCTTCTCCCACCTAATGCTGCCACCATTGCTCCTCCTGCTTAAGCCAGGATCCCAGGCAGCAGCCCCCCACTGCCAGAAGCTGCTGAGGCTGGTCCATCCTGACCTGGGACCCTAGGCAGCAGCCATAGCAGAAGGGTGGGAGGCTCTTCTTCCCCCCACAAAACTGCCATTGCTGCCCCTGCCTGATATGGGCCCCCTTGGTAGAAGTGGTGGGGGGAGCAGTACCAGCTCCCCATGCTACTGCCCTGGTTCCTTCTGGGCAGTAGCATGGGGAGAACAAGTGTGTGTGTGAGAGAGAATGTGTGCGAGAGAATAAAAGAATGAGTGTGTATGAGAATGAAAGAGAGAAAATGTGTGTGTGTGTGTGTGTGTGTGAAAGAGAGAGAGTGAGAGTTTGAGCATCTCCCCATGGCTGCCGCATCACCCTCTGCCCCCCATCATGGCTCTTGGAGGGGAGGAGGGAGCCACCACCCAAGCCAAGGAGAAACCGGCCAGATTTGCCACCACTTCCACCTATCAGCCTAAGCCTGCTTCGCTCTGACTTACTATCAGTTGTCACAGAAGACCCAGGCCCAGAAGCATCTGAGGTGAGGACCACCCGGAAATCCCCCCCCCATTCCTCCTCCTCCCTTGATTATCAAATGGAAGTGGGTGGCCATGGGAAAGTGAGCGGGGCTGTTAGAAAGTGAGGGGTGGCCCACATTTTGTCTTCATCCTGGGCCATGCAATTTCTAAGGCTTGCCCCAGTGGAACACAGTTATTGGTGGCAGCAGGAGCACGTGTGTGTGTGTGTGTGTGTTTTTTTTTTGTGTGTGTGTGTGTGTGTATCTGGTGGGGGAGTGAGTGAGGAGTGTGTGTGTGTGTGATTGATTGAGGAGGAGTGTGTGTGTGTGTGTGTGTGTGTGTGTGTGTGTGTGTGTGTGTGCTGTCTCTTATACACATCTAGATGTGTATAAGAGACAGGTGTGTGTGTGTGTGTGTGTGTGTGTGTGTGTGTGTCTGGTTGGAGGGAGTGAATGAGGGGGAGTGCATGTGTGTATGTGTCTGGTTGGGCATGTCTGGGGGAGGGGGAGTTTGAGGGGAATGTGTGTCTGTCTGATTGGGGAGAGTGAGTGAAGGGGACTGTGTGTGTCTGTGTTGGTCTGTATTTGGTTGTGGGTGTCTGAGTGAGGGGGTGGGGAATGTGTGTGTGTCTGGTTGAGGGGGGAGTGAGTGAGTGTCTGTGTGAAGGAGAGATGGGGAAGGTGTGTGTGTGACAGGAGAAGGGGTATGTGGTGTGAAGGGAGGGGTGGTTGTGGGGTGGGTTTGTGGTGGTTGGTTTGCCCCTGTGCACTCTGCATTTTTATGTTTCGGGAAGGCGTTGTTAGCTTTTGCTGTCTTATTACTTCCTATACCCTAGGGGCAGTCACATTTTAGTACAAGGTGAGCCTTTGAAAATCAGTTATTTTACTGCTATGCCGGGAGACATTCCTAATGTGCCAGCAGGAGGAATTTTCTGTATTGCAAATCCTCTTTTTAAAAAACCTGGGAAATTCTATAATAAAAAACCCTACTGTTTAAAAGAAGAGTTAGGTTCTTTCAAATTTAGTCATGCTGTAAAAAGGCATGGAAATTGCAAGTTATGGCTCTGGCCTTAACTTGCAAGCCATGTAAGCAATAAAGACATTGTACAGTCTCACATATTGTACTTGATTCCAACTTAGGTTCCATGCCCCCACACTTGCATTGGTTTTTCAGTACCAATTGTCTTCCTCTGCAGGTTGGTGGCAACACTGAAGCTGGGGAATGGAAAGAGTGAGGGGGCAGCAGCAGAGCTGGTGGGAGTCCAAGGCTGGGAGAGCAGGGGCTCCAGGTGGCGATTGAGGAGCAGCTGGAGGGAGCCTGGGGCTGAAACAGAAGAGACTGCAGGTGAAAACTGAGGGATAGTGGCAGAGCTGGGGAGGGAGATTAGGGCAGCAGGCTAGGAGATCAGGGTTGCAGGTGGGATTGAGGGGCAGCAGGAGAGTTGTGGGGAGCTCATTGCTGAGGGAGCAGGTGCTGCAGGTAGGGACGGGGGGGCAGTGATAGAGCTGGGAAGCAGGGGCTGCAGGTGTGGCTTGAGGCACAGAAGGAGAGCTGCAGGGGCTGTGGGTGCAGATTGAGGGGCAGTGACAGAGCTGGGAGGATCCCAGAGCTGGAACAGTGGGAGCTGCAGATGGGGATTGAGGGGCAGTGGTGGAGCTGGGGGGCAGAGTTGGGGAAGCAGGGGCAGTGGATGGGGATTTAGGGGTGGTGGCACACCTGAAGTAGCTGTAAGTGGGGATTGAGGGGCAGCGGAAGATGTAGGCTGGGCAGCTAGGCTGTTGCAGCAGCATGAACGGGGTGGTTGGGGAGCTAGGGTGTTAGAGAGTGCTCATGCTGGTGCAATAGCCTAGCTGCACCTCACTCCCCACTGGCAGCCCCTGCTCTCCCAGTCTCGGTCTTCCCTCAGCTCTGCATGCCCCAGCTTCAGTGTTGCCCCCAACCTGTAGAGGAAGAGTATTAGAACTGAAAGACCAATGCAAAATGTGAGGACAGGGAACCTAAGTTAGAATCAAGCACAATATGTGAGACTGCACAACATCTTTACTGCTTACATGGCCACAAGTGCAGGCAGGAGCCTAAACTTGCAATTTCCATTCCTTTTTACAGCATGATTGAATTTTCAAGAGTCTTAGCTATTCTTGTAAACTGTAGTGCTTTTTTTTATTATAGCATAGAATTAAATCTATATGATGACCAGCACAAGGGTTGGGGAAAGAAAGTCATTCACTGAAGCCAAATAAACATCCAGGTTTTTTTTTTTTTTTCTGACTTTCGTTTCTGGCCCTAAAATGTCCATTATGGGCCTTTTCGTGGTCTTTGGCATTTCAGGGTGCACATTCATATAAGAAACATTTCCCAGGGCTCAGCACAACCCCCATCCCTTGAATTTAATTACTAAGGCTGAGCCCTAGCAACCTCCCCTCTTTGCACACACACACACACACACCTCTGTTTTCCTGGATGTGACTGAAGCTTCCAGGGGAGGTAAGGGTTTTCATACCTCAAACATTCTGGTGCTAGTGGCCTTGCCAGAATGGCAGTGTATGGAGTAGTCCAGGATGAGTTTCCTTGGCTCTGGAAGTAGGGCAGGGCAAGAAGGCTGCACTATGTCCTCAAGGCACTCATCACCTCATTGGATTGAGTGCAGTGTTTTGCTCCAAAGACTGCATTTTTGTCATCCCTATATTATTATTGTAATATCATTTGCATTAATAACATAACATGAGTTAAATGTATCAGATTTAAAACCCAGCAAATTGAAGGCCTGATACTTATTCAGGTAAGCACTCCTATTGATTGCAATACTAATGGCCACAACACTTGCAGCTATTCTGAGCTCTCTGTAAGCCCAGCTGTGAATAGCGGGACAACATACAGCTGCGTTATTTGAGGAGAATGAGGCAAAGCTTGTAGGCATGGGCGAACAGATCGCGGTTCGTGTTCGGCCGTTCGGTTCGGCCGCGATTGGTTCATGTGTTCGCGTTCGGCCGTTCGGTTCGGCCGCGTTCGGTTCGTGTGTTC
>QEPC01000656.1:402594-435553 GCA_003113815.1 Sphenodon punctatus
TATTTATTTTTATATACCACTAGCTTTATTATATGTTTTATGGTTGTATTTTAAATGTTTTTAAATGTTTTTATTGTTGTAAACCGCCCCGAGCTGCTGTGCAGGATGGGGCGGTATAGAAATCTAATAAATGAATGAAATGAATTACAATTACAATTACAATTAAAAAAACACATTCAACTCCATACATTGCAACAAGACATAAACACCAAAAAACATGGAAATTATTTCTAAATTTGAGGAATATTTAATATTTTATCTTCATCAACATAAATGTAATATACTTAATTCCTTACCATAAATACTTTTATTCATTTTTATCAATAACTAAATGTTCACATTTTTTCACTATTAAACTTTAATTTATTATCATAATTCAACAATGAACAATTTTTTCACAGTGCATTAACTCTGTCCTTTACATGTATACACTTCATATAATACACTGTTAACATCAGTGTATACAATATTATACAATTTGTTCTAAAGAATACTGTTCTGTACAAACCGAGTTAATACACTGTGAAAAAAATGTTCATTGTCAAATTATGATAAATTAAAGTTTAATAATGAAAAAATGTGAAAGTGTAGTTATTGATAAAAATGAATAAAAGTATGTATTGTAAGGAATTAAGTACATTACATTTATGTTGATGAAGATAAAATATTGGTCAAATGGTTTTTAAATTGTAATTGTAATGAATTAGTATTTTTTTTGGAGTTTAAGCTAGAGTGAAATTGATTTTGTGATGTTTTTGAAGAGGAAAGTTTTTAATTTGTGCATTTAATGTTTTTTTTAAACTGTAAAGTTTTTTGGTTTTGTAAATTGTATTATGAGTAGGGCTCAAACAAGATTTTGCCAAAATGAACAACCTAATTGAAATCCCCATTCCTGATACTGTTTTGGTCAAACTGAAAAACTCTCAGTACTTTGGCCGATATTTTGTTTCTCAATTTACCAACTTTCTTCTTATCATTTACTGCTTTGCCATTTATCACTATACTGTCCAGTTCAAATCCTGAGAGGTAATACCAATGCAATATCAGAGTCTTGCACTCCATTTTGCTTTGCACTTCCTTGTCACTCATTGACCGGTATGCAGATTTCTTTATTAATCTGCAACCCAGTTGCAGATTGGTCGAAGCAAAGGGAACAACATAAAAGTACAATTCTGATTGCAGGCAGTGGAGTAGACGTTAAGGGGCACTGAAGTGAGGTTAAGAGGTGGGTTATTCGCACAGTAATTGGTTCAGAAATGCAGAAACAACAAACCTGGAAGTAAAATAGTACCTTCAGAAATGCAGTAAGCGGTAAATTAATGGTACATGGTATGTGGTACCACATACGTGGAAAATTAGTAAATCGGAATGGTATCTCATGGTATCACGAGAAATAAATCATATTGGTATTGGGAAACAGTCGTAAAATCAATCCCAGCTCCCAATATGGTGAAATTTCTCATGAGGAGCGATTTAGCTGCTCATTTTAGCCTTACAATGAGTGTGTGCAGTAAACAGGGATTGGGAACTGTAAACACTATAAAAGCACTTTGATGGAAAGAAACGACTGTGCTTGACTAAACTGTTTTGGGACACTAATCCTCTGAGGACTCATGCCAGAGTAGGGAAAACCTTTACCACCACCCTATACCCCAATTCCAAACCATCACCTTTCAACCATTTGTTTGTTGTTTAAATTTTTACCTCACCCTTCCCCTAAGGCTTGGGGTAGTTTACAATATTAAAACCATAAAATACATTAAATACATTAAAATACATTATAAACAGACAAACAAAAAAACAGCAAACACCCTCCCCCACACACAGACTCTTACCCCTAAACCCACCCACCCCAACCCTTATGCCTGACTGCTAAACGCTTTGCCAAAAAGAAAGATTTTTCACTGCCTTCAGAATATGCTCAGGTTTTGACAGACCTCTGTGGAAAAGGAGTTCCACAATACTGGCACAGCAACTGAGGCTGCGTTCTCACCTGCGGTGGCAGTGGCAGCAGTGGGAGGGGCGAGGGAAGACGCGGCAGCGTGGAGGAACTGGCTGATGGGAAAATAGCCCGTTTGAATAGGGATCTGCCGTGGCTTCTCTCGTGCATGTCAGGGCAGCATTTTGCGCCCTGACATGCGCGAGAGAAGCCATGGCAGATCTCCATTTGCACCGGCTCTATTCCCGTCGGCTGGCTTCTCTGCGCTGCCACATCTTCCCTCGCCCCTCCCACTGCTGCCACCGCCACCACAGGTGAGAACGCAGCCTCAGTTGCTGCGCCAGTATTGTGGAACTCCCTTTCCACAGAGGTCTGTCAAAACCTGAGCATATTCTGAAGGCAGTGAAAAATCTTTCTTTTTGGCAAAGCCACATCTTCCCTCGCCCCTCCCGTTGCCGCCACTGCCACCACAGGTGAAAACACTGCCTGAGAATGCCTCTCTGTAGACTCTTGTCATATGATTGGCCGGTGGTATCTGCAAAAGATGCCCCCAGTCCCGGTCAACTGCATGGGTCATAGTGGAGCTTGGTAGGAAAAGCAGTCTTTCAGATATGTGGGGCTCAGGCCTTTTAGAGCTTTAAGGGTCAAAATTGTGAATTGTGCCTGGAAAGCTATAGATAGCCAATGAAGACTGTAAAGCACAGGCGTAACGTGCTCCCAGTGACTTATCCCTGAAAGGAATGGTCTGCCACTTTCTGCACCAGCTGCAGCTTCCAAACTATCACCCAAGGCAACTTCTAGGGTGAGGTGGGGAATCTCAGGCCCAGGGGCCAAATGTGGCCCTCTGTAAGTTTTTATGTGGCCCCTTGCCAGTACCTGGATCTGGACCCTAGATCAAGTCCCTACCCCCAAAACACTGAAAACCCGAGCTCAGGATAAGGGAGCAGAGATGAGGATGTGCACACAAGGGTAGAGGACAGATGCACAGCACAGATCCTGATCTGGGCCCTCCTTTAATATTAGACAATACCCCACTGACAGATATCCTAAGCTATGTCTGTTTGACTATGAGGTCAAGGTGGCTAAACTTTTTACTTGGCTGGATGAGATAAGGATGTCATTATTCATTACTGGACTCAGTGACTGCTGGGAGTTGGATAGGATACCACTCCCAGGACTTCAATCACGTATAGCTATGCAGTTAAATGATATTGACCTTCAAAATGACATGCCTATGTATGTTGGATGAAATGTGTTCCCCTGTTTGGACTTTTAAAAACTTTAAATGGCCCAGCTTCTTACTTGATAAGACTAATTAAACCTGGTCATCGGAGGGCCATAACCAAGTTAATGATGAATCAAATCAAGCTTGCAGTGATTAAAGGGAGATGGGACAAAATCCCACATGAGAAACACCTCTGCCCTTGTCTGCAAAATCAAGTAGAGGATGTTAAATACCTTTTATGGCATTGTTCCTTTTATGTGGATCCAAGGGCTGAATTACTCCTTCCTCAAGTTACTCACTTGAAAAACTGAAAAACAGGCTAAAAACAATTTGGTTGCTGCAAGTGACTCTGTTGTTATCATGTCTGCTTTGGGGAAATACCTGGCTCATGTTCAGGAAATTAGAAGACTTGGATCTTGATTTTTAGAATATGAAACCTCAAGTTAAGTTAAAACTCAAACCAGCTGTAAAGTAGCTATTTTATGTTATCAAAGTGTTGGACATATTTGATCCCAGCAAAATCCTATTAACCTACCCCCTCCATGTATACGGGATGCTATGGTAGTAAGCGAACTGATTGTACTATGCTATGGATTTTTATTATTGTTAACCTATCATGTATTGTTGTTCTGATTATTTTTGGTTTTTTATTTTGTTTTTGGCAAAAAGCCATAACCAGCCAACCAACCAACCAAGGGCAGTCCTATGTAGAGCACATTGCAGTAATCTAGACCTGAGGTAATGAAGACATGGATAATGGTGGCAAGATCTAGATAAGAAAGAAAGGACTGCAGTCTCCTCACCAGATGGAGTTGGTGAAAAGCGCTCCTGGCTACTGCCTCAACCTGATGTACCAGGCTTAGCAAGGGATCCAGAAGCGCTCCAAGGCTGCAAACCTGGGTAACTAGAATGGACCAGAGAAGGATGACATGACAAATCCTAATCCCCTCCAAGTCACAATATTGGCCAGCCATCATCACTTCAAACTTGAACTGGATTCAGATATAGGACCTTTTTACATGGACGGAGGTGGGTGGGGGGATGGATGTTTTGCCACCCACCTCCATCCATCTCCACCCACTTCCACCCACAAAGCCTCCTCTGGTTTTTCGGAGGGTTCCATGGGTGGAGGTGGGTGGAGATGGGTGTGCAATAGCTGGAGGTGGGTGTTATGCAGGAGCATGCACGCACCCCCACCCATTCTGCTTGGTGTTCACACAGGCAAACACCGAGCGCACACCCATCCCACACCGGCCATATACACAGACCACCCACCCCCCGCACAGCCGCTCGAACACCAGGAGGGGAGTGGGGAGACGTCCATGTAAAAATGGCCATATATATAAGCTATTCTACTAGAGCATTCCTATCTACTCAATATCTGGAAAGACAAATGAGCTCCACAACACACTTTGAAGGGCAATATGCTATTAAGGACCAAGGGTATTTTCAGACGTTACGAGATCACGCTCAACCACAGTCAATACCCTGTGGTGGGGAATGGTCCCGTAACATCTGTTGGGGAACTGGAAGTTCCCCCCCAGATGTTTGCCATGATCAATCGCAGTGGGGAATCACATTCACCACGCGATCGGCAGAACCAATGGGACTGACGCCGATCACATGGTGAATGTGGTTCCCCACCACGATGAAGGGGCCCGTCTCGTCTGGACGGAAACCATAGCCTGGAATCTCCGGCAGGATTCCAGGCCGTGGTCAATTCGGGAAAGTGCTGTGGCCGCATTGGCCACGGCGTCCACCCGTCTCCCCAGAGGGTGGGCAGTGTGGGAGCATGGGGGGGCAGTGACGAGCGGCCGCATGTTGCGCCGCGCGGCCCCGCCCCCTCCTCGATTCCCCACCAGGATCAGTTGGCACGTCCGTTGGACGTACTGGAGTGATCCCGGCGGGGAATCATTTGGGTGATTCTGGGATGGGGCAAATGCCACCCCATCTCGTCTGAAATCACCCCAAGACAAGGAACAGGAAGAAAAAGTTCAGAGACTTTCACAGGAAAACCTTTCCCTCTTATACAAATGGTCCTCAAGTTCAGTCATTCCTGGTTATTGTTACAAAATGGATACATTCACTTACTTCAGAGTTAGTGGTTCCCAGATTATGGACAAAGTGATGAATATTTAAACTTTTAAGTAGTTTACTACAGGGCCTGTTTGCATATTCTAGGTGCCAGGAGGACGGCTATAATTTGGGTATTGTGTGAATGGCTAATCTTGTATTGGTCTTAGATTATTGTTATAGAACTGAAATGGGTGATGGATTTACTATCTGCAGGTACCCACAGGCATGCAGGTACATCTTTGGGCATCTACCAGGTGCCTGCATACCTGTGGAGTACATCTACCAATTATCAGGAAATTGGGGGTGAAGGATTGACACGTGATTCAAGAAACAGCAGCTCCCTGTAAGGCGGTGGGGAGGTAGGAGCCGGGGCCCGGCACGAGGTAGGAGAGGACAGAAACTAGGGAGAGCAGCACGCATGGCCCCGGCACAGGACCAGGGTAAAGAGCCCCCACAAGTGGAAGGGGAGAGGCAGAGACTGACAGCGGCCCCCGCAGCGGACGTAGGGGGCGTGGCTCCGGCGCCGCGACACTCGGCGCGGCTCCGGAAACTCAGGGGCGGGGCCAGCACTACATAGGGAGGCCAGAGGGATCACAGCGCTGCCGGAGAACAGCAGCGCTGTGAGACTGGCCCCGAGCGTTTCAAGGAGAGTGAGGTAGAAAGCATTGTGGTGTGAATGGTGAGTGTCTGGGCAGAAAGAGTGCGGTCGAGGCGAGAGAGAGAGTAACTGGTGAGTGCAAGCGCGTGTTGTGGGAACTATTGTTTGGGTTCACCCCCCGTCCTAATCTGTGTCTGGGCCCCCACCTACCCGTGTTGGAGTGTGAGGGCTTTCCCCCTACCTGCCGTCCCTGGTACTATTCCCCTGTCTCCCCCCACTAAAGTCACACACACCCCTATCCCCTAACCCCTGTCTCTTATACACATCTAGATGTGTATAAGAGACAGGTGCGGGCCTACGTCCAAGGGTGCCCAGTTTGCTGCCGCACAAAGGTACCCCGGGGCCGACCCGTAGGGCTACTCCAGTTAGCCCCGTTACCACAGGACCCCTGGCAACGAATTAACCTCGACTTTATTGTAGACTTACCCCCGTCTCAGGGGTCCTCCACTATCCTTGTCATCATTGACCAATTCACGAAGATGGGCCACTTCGTGCCCTGTAAAGGCCTCCCGACAGCACCACAGACAGTGCTCTTAGTGTTACAAAACGTAGTCCGCTTGCATGGGCTCCAGGTCACCATTGTGTCTGATCGGGGATCCCAATTTGTAGCTCGCTTCTGGAAAGCTCTGTTCACAACCCTGGGGGTCTGCCTAGCCCCGTCTTCTGCTTACCACCCCCAGACCAATGGGCAGGTTGAAAGGGTTAATCAGTCTCTAGAGCAATATCTCCGTTGCTATGCCAACTACTTGCAGGATGGGTGGGTGGACCTCCTCCCGATCGCAGAATTTGTGTATAATAATGCGTGCCATGCGTCTATAGGAACTTCTCCCTTCCACGTGTCGTATGGGTTCCACCCTCGCCTGGTGTTTCCAGATATCCCGGCGACGGAGGTACCCGCTGCAGGCGCACTTATTTCCCGCTTGCAACGGGCCCACGCCCTGGCAGTGGCCCACCTCCAGTTGGCCCGCCAGCAGTACAAGCAGCAGGCAGATGGACGGCGCCGTCCGGCCCCACCGCTCCAGGTGGGCGACCTGGTGTGGGTCGACCGGCGGCGCTACCCGTCAGCCCGCCCATCACCCAAATTTGATGACCGCTATATGGGGCCCTTCCCCATTGCCCAGCAGATTAACCCAGTTACTTACTGAGTGATGCTGCCACCTCAATCCCGGATTCACCCGGTCTTTCACGTGTCTCTCTTGAAACCATATCATCCCCCCTTGTTTCCTGGGCCACCGCCACCACCAGCGCTCTGTGGTGGCCCTACAGCTGCGGAATTTGAGGTCCACCGGATCCTGGATTCCCGACTTGTCTGCGGAACACTATATTATCTCGTGGACTGGAAGGGCTACCCCCCTTCTGATCGTTCCTGGGAACCAGCAATGGGTGTTCACGCCCCTCTTCTGGTTCGGCGCTTTCACGCCCGTAACCCTTTAAAACCGAACCCACGCCCCCCCAGACAAGGGCCGTGGGGAGGGGGTACTGTAAGGCGGTGGGGAGGTAGGAGCCGGGGCCCGGCACGAGGTAGGAGAGGACAGAAACTAGGGAGAGCAGCATGCATGGCCCCGGCACAGGACCAGGGTAAAGAGCCCCCACAAGCGGAAGGGGAGAGGCAGAGACTGACAGCGGCCCCTGCAGCGGACGTAGGGGGCGTGGCTCTGGTGCCGCAATGCTCGGCGCGGCTCCGGAAACTCGGGGGCAGGGCCAGCACTACATAGGGAGGCCAGAGGGATCACAGCGCTGCTGGAGAACAGCAGCTCTCTGAGACTGGCCCCGAGCGTTTCAAGGAGAGTGAGCTAGAAAACATTGTGGTGTGAATGGTGAGTGTCTGGGCAGAAAGAGTGCGGTCGAGGCGAGAGAGAGAGTAACTGGTGAGTGCAAGCGCGTGTTGTGGGAACTATTGTTTGGGTTCACCCCCTTTCCTAATTTGTGTCTGGGCCCCCACCTACCCGTGTTGGATTGTGAGGGCTTTCCCCCTACCTGCCTTCCCTGGTACTATTCCCCTGTCTCCCCCCACTAAAGTCACACACACCCCTACCCCCTAACCCAGTTCAAGCACTGAGTGTCTGGGTTCATTGGTGCTTGCAAGGTGTCTCGAGAGAAGGGGCTCCACTTGAGGTTGCGTTCCTCCACCCTGATGATGATACGGCCTTACTGCTCTTGAAACATAGTCGGCCACCCACTATCCTGAGGGGTCTTGTTTCCCAGAAGACTCAAGTGGAGCTCAGTGATTGGCAGGAGAGTGAGCATGAGGCGCAAGAGGCTTGGTGGTGTCCGTGGGAACATTTCCCCGGTTTCCCTATCCCCCCTAACACTCCCTGGGACTCAAAAATTGTACGTATGATTGTTATTGCTATTGTTTATTATTTATATTCATCAGTAATGGGTCTGAACAGTTGTGATTAGGATCAGGTCACTGCCCCCAGGGACTTACAATATAGGTTGAACAAGAGAAGGGAGACAAAGAGGAGGGAACATAGGAGAGAGGGAACATAGGAGAGAAAGAGAGAGTAAAGTAGGGATGGGTGAACAGAACCGAGTTCAGAAATTCGGTTCAGTTCAGAAGTTCGGTTCAGTCAACCGAACTGGTCGAGTTCGGGCCGAACTCTGAACTTCCGAACCGCATTTGCCCATCGCTAGAGTAAAGCATTCAAGAAATTAAGAAGTTACAGGTGCATGTGCTTAACTTAATTACAAGAGGGGGAAGGAGATCCTGGAGGATAAGATGATATAAGGAAAAACCCAAACAAACAAACTATGGGGATGAGAAATCAGAGAACGTCTGACAGAAGTAGTGTGTGTGTGTGTGTGTGTTGGAGGGGATGGGTTGATGGTAGCAGATAGGGGTAGGAATACCGGTAAATCCGGAATCCGATAATGCCGGTACTGGGCGTACCGGCATTATCGGATTCAACCCGGTAAATCCGGTCCGGTTACCGGATTCCGGGTACCGGATTTTTTTACATTGCAGCCATTTAAATGAATGGCTGCAATGTAAGCAAAGCCCCAGGAGCTCTGCAAAGGTAAAGCACTCAACTTTAGTAGGGGTGATCCCTGGGGGGTTGGGGGGGGTTAAACACCCCCCCCAGGGATCGGGTCTATATTTACCGGCAGCTGTGGGGACGCCGCGGCCACTGGTGCTGGGCTCTTTTTTTTAACAAAAATCCAGGCTGGGCAGGGTGGGTGGGGGGTGTCCCCCCTTCCACCCACGCAGCCTGGGAGGGGGAGGGGGGAGAAATTGATTGTATTTCATTGATTTCAATGGGGACACAGTGCCCCATTGAAATCAATGAAATAAAACCGGTATCGGTATACCGGATTTAATCCGGGAATCCGGTTCTTTGAGAACTGGAAACCGGTAAATCCAGTATCCGGTATTTACCCCGGGGTCCCACCCCTAGCAGAGCAGGGAGGGAATTCCATGCATAGACAGCATCATGGAAGAAGAACTAAAAATGGTTTAGGGAAAAGGAGAGTCTTTTGGAAAGCGAGGGTGATAGCGGAGGAGGACCAAAATTTCCAGGTGGGTAAACTGGAGGAAATGAAGCCAGAAAGATAGGGAGGAGCAAGGCCATGAAGAGCCATGAAGGTGAGGACAAGAAGTCTGTGCAGGATGCTAAGGGGAAGAGGGAGTCTGTGGAGAGAGAGGCAAGGACTTGTTATAGGTAGAGTTAGATATTCATTTAAATGGGGAATGGGAGTATTTGAACTTGGCATAAATGTATAGAAATGCATACAAATTTATGAAAAGTAGATAGGTATCATTTTTTCTCTGGGGCACACAACTCCCCTAACCAATGTAACAGAGAAAATCTGTGTCAGAGCTAGAAGTTCAGTCCAGATCTGGTGAGCCTAAGGATTATGGGTTTTTTGTTTGTTTGTTTTTAAATAACAAAACTAGAAGTAACAGTGCTGTAATTGTGTGCCCTTGTTTTAATCTCAGGAGATGCTATAATCAACATTTTAACAGGTAGTTACAACTTCCCACTGCATCTCTTAACTTTGCTCGGGGTGCAGTGCTGTCCAGTGACATCAACTTTCCCAAGAACTAACACCAAGAACTAATATTATTAATAGAGACTAGAACTCCACATTATCTTGCAGTATTTAGAGTAGCTGCTGCCATCTTGTTTGGAGGAAAAGTTTTATTTGTTTGTTTTTGTAGTGGTTTAGTAAATGTTCCATCTGCAAAATGCACTTTAGATACAAAGGGCAAATCTCCTTCAACAACAGCATTTTAATTTATTCTACACTACAGTAATTCAATCTGATCTACCTTCAGTTACAGTACTTGCCAGTGCATCATTGATTGCATAGCTGTATTTGCCAGAATTCTTGTTAATCTGATCATATGATGCCTGCTAGCCTCCTGGAAGCTGCTTTTAAAAGATGTTTTGAATGACTATAGAGTAGGCCGCAAGGAATGGCTGACAGATTCTAGAACATTGATTAGTTTCCCTATCCAAAATTGAATTAGTGAGGGATTATTTTTTTTAAAGGATCACAATTTTGTGGCAAAAAAGCACTGTTATTTGGAGGGAATTATAAATATCCATCCTGACGTGCACTGAGCAGAATGACTGTGCATACTGTTTTATTGTTCTGTTGGTACAGGTTGGTTTTTTTTTTCCCTTTATGCACATAAGTCATGATCCGTGGAATTCACTTATGGTTTCAGTCCAGATATTTGCTGAAAGCTGGAAAAAGACCCAGTAGAGCCATCAATCCATTCCACTGGCTTAGTTTTCACATGTCACATGTAACTCACCATGCCATGTCACAGTATCTAGAGTTGGGGCTTAATATACAAAGGTTCATAATAAACTTTACAATTTATAAAAGACTGTCTTGAAATATTGATGTGGCTCCACAGGTGCACTGAATCTGCTTTTCAACTCTGTTTGTAATTACATAGTACAGTAATCTTGCCACAGAGTGTATTTAATTTTAGAAAGAGTCTCTTCAATGAAGGTGATGTCCCTTTGAAATTTTTTAGTCGGGTCAAGACATTGCACATAACATATGGATAAACTTTGTTTCTTCAAGGGGTCCATAATCAGAGAAAGAATGAAGGGCAGAAAATGCCACTGTTGAAGGAACACATGTTATACATACACTTACTCAGAACAAACCCTGGAGGAATTGTATTAATCTTAAGCTTGAATCCATCTTTTGTATGATGTATGTGTATACTCATGAGATTGGGGAATGGGCTGGAATAATATTCAGCAGCTGTTCCATACTCAACGAAGAGCGACTGACTCAGGAATACCTGGCAATATTATGGTCTGAGGATTCCCACACATTTGGCAGTCCACATGGCTAAGGAACTTGAGCAGACAGGTTTTATCATGCTTTACTAAGCACTTTTTCAAGAGGTTAGAAAGTTGTTGTTATTGTTTTGTTGTTATTATTATGAAGCAACAACCTTCAGGGTTGTTGTGAGGTATAACCAAATTCAAAAATGATTAGAGAAGTTCCTGGAGAATAGGCTTATCAATGGCTTATTAGCTAAGATGGTCAGAGGATGCCACCTGATGTTCAGCATGTCCCTAAATCTTTGGCTGTTTTAAAATTGACACAATTGAGGGGCAGGTCTGTGGGGAACGGGTGGAGTAACCATGCACTGCCCACCCACCTCGGGTGAGTGGGGAGGAATTCAAATGGATGCCAGTCAGGGAAGTCATGGGAGGTCGCAGTACACATCCACCTAATTCCCACCCATCGGTCCCTCCACCAATCCAACGCACTCACTGTTTAGACGGACAGCCACTCCACCGGTGGGAGAAAGGCCTCATCCCCACCCCCCGCATGACGTGGTAACAAGGTGAACTAAGGGCAAGTGAAGTCACAGAAGTCATCACTGCGCATCTCCAACTAGACTCTGTGAGGGCGGGGGAGGAGGGAGAGGGGAAGGCACAACAGAGCAACACACGTAACCTTGAGGTATGGAACACAAACCACAGGCAGCTCAAGGAACAAAAGGGAGCATTTATTGGACAGCTGCTCCGTGTCTATGGACATGGAGACCAATGTAACAGCACCAGAGAAGGTCACGTTCCAATGCACAGACATCCCATCCCCACCAGGCTGATGACACTGTTCCAAACACATTCCCCACACAGCAGAGAGGCCAGGGAAAACACCAGGAGTTCACAGGGCCCCATACAAGGGGGATCTCAGCCGCAGGGATGGGGAACATGGACCCCGTGCCGCAAACAGGGAGACTCACACAGGTGGTTCACAGTGTGATGACAGGGGGCGCAGCAGAGGAGCTAGGGTGGCTCAGACCAAGGGCAAAGTCAAGAAGGCAGAGCTTGAGTCACAGCAATACAGGACACAGAGCATTTCTCCATGGCTACTGTGGAGCCCAAGTGGAAAATCTCACACCCTGTGCATACTCCACCCATTCAATCATCCCTCTCCGGTACCCTCTTGCCCATATATGCTGATCCACCATGATGTTTAGGTTAATGGGATCACCACTGGCCAGAGAAAGATGGACATCCACCCAGGTCCAGATCTCGTACAGGACAGCAATCTCCGCTGCAATAGGCTTCACAATCAGATAGGGACTCTCAGCTGGGGGCACGAGCAACCTCAGCTCACGCACACAGTCTTCACACTCTCCACATTCCTTCTGATAACCCTGGGCACACAGCTGGGTGCTTGCCACCATCCGTAAGGCACAATCAATATTCCAGGAGGGCATAGATGTCATGAAAAGCATTGCTCTCACTCATCTCCTATGGTAACAGCATTCCCGCCAGAGGCTCTGGCACAGTGGGCACCAGAACACGGAACCCCAGCTTGCTAGCCCTCAGATGGCAGTCACAGCCGCACACATGTTGTCCCAGGAGACACAGGGTATGTGACAAAATGTCATAACCATCACACATGGACAGGGAATTCACAAGTAGCTGCTGGATATCAGGATGAAGTCGTACTTCCACCAACAAAACCGTTCCACTGACACCCCCACACCACAGTACCACAAGTTGAAGGGGGTTCGGCCCGGCAATCAGCTGACCTTCTGGAGCAACAGTGAGCAGGGAATGGCCGGTGCATAGAGGCGGCAAATATGAGCGCTACAGACACATGCAAACAGACATATCAATGTCCCAAGGAGGCAGGGGTCTGCACACCCCAGCACACAGGAATGCCTGCAGGCAGCTCCCAAGAATCCTTATTGCATATAGAAACCTTGGTCCCTTGTTGACATTGGAACAGCTGCACAAGATTGTGGCAGGAAAACAGGCAGGCCATGGACACTCCCCCCATCAACATTTACCCCACCCCCCACCCCCCGCCCCTTACAAGACTAGCGATATCCCCTTGGCAACAATGATAAGATGGACAGTGCTGGTCAGAGAATAAAAAGGGATACAATTATTATTGCAACAGTGGTCAGAAACATTAGGCACACTTCCCATGGGCCCTGATCCATTGAGTGCTCTTGGGCCAGGAGAGGACTAGGTGCTATCTCTTTGTGTCGAGGAGGACACCCCTGATCTCCTGCTGCCCAAGAGACTGCTCCTGTATGAGCGCCCAAACAGTCAAAGCAAGAGGGTGCTGGAGATCCACATGAAGCATGCCCCCTTAGCACATATCCCCCACAGAGTGCCACAGGACAGGGTTGGGGGGTCAGAAAGCACATGGTGGGGTCAATCACAGGATTCCTGGTATGTCCCGCTTCTATGGCTGTCCCTCCTGTCCCTGCTCCCTGAGCCGACCATCTAAGCAGGTGGCCATATTACATCTTGGGGTAGCAAGGCACTGGCACAACTTCATGGATGTATTAGAAAGATGCACATGGAGGTGAAAAAGGTTCTAATATTAAAATATTTATTAACAGGAAGGGACAACTGTATGGCGGTGTGTGTGTGTGTTAATTCTTCTTCCCTTTCTCTTTTCCTCCTCCACCACCACCAACACACTCTGGCCTCTGGTCCTCTTTGCCAGCGGCCACTCTCTGGGGCTGTTTGCAACTCAGTCCTGCCACATCCTCCTCATCCAGCCGCAACTCTTCTGGGGTTGATGATCCTGTGGAAATATGTGGGTCATGGCATTAATTGTGACGTTCGGAGGCTACTTTGTGTGGTCACCATCACTTGTTCCTCACTGGGGCATATCCAGCACATAATTTGTACAATATGAATTGCGGGGGCTCAATCCTGTCCCAGAAGCCATGCCCCTCCCCCAAAAGAATGTCAGCTGAGGGAACTGAACTCCTGTCTCCGGCTAGAACCCCAATCACTTGATCATCCTGCTACTATACAGCTCAATAAGAAACTGTCGTTCTTGTCATTTAATATACCACAGGGAGCAGGACTGGAGAGTCATTAATGAAGGCCAAATAAACCATCCAGGGTTTACTTTCCAACCTTGAAATGGCAAATAGTGGCCTTATGCCCCACACCCCAATTTTTATTGCCTGGGCTGAGCCCTGGCACTGCCCCCCTTCCTCCACAAAAATTAAGCCCTGGGCGTACTCCATTAGGCACGGATGATGGCACCATTCCCTATGTGAGGGGTCCCCTGTACCTCTCCCTCCCCATTCCGATTGGTACCATGGAGCATGTAACCCCTACCTACCTCCAGAGGCTGGGACGGCTGCTGGAGCAGCTGGTCCTGATGCTGTGGAAGCTGTGGTGGAGCACAGGGCTGCTGCTGAGAAGGGACAGGGAGTGGGGCTGGATGACCGGCAGCTTCCTGTAGTTGTTGAGCGGGGGCTTCAGGGGGGAGGTGGCCCAGATGGTCTTGGGTAGGGAGGAGTTGCTGTTGCAGCCACCAGAGCTGGCAGATGAGTGAGGTGGGGGCCACCTGCATCTGTGGAAGGGCATGGACAGGATGTTTTCTGTCCCGTGATAATAGTTTGCTTCCATCTAGATGTATGCCCAGTTTCCTCCCCCACTTGTTGTGTGTGTCCTGCTGCACCGCTTCTCGCATGTTGTTCCAATCCCGCGTGCACCTACCATTCCCATCTAGGTCAAAAGACTCCTGGGTGGCCTCCACCTATTCTTCCTCCACCACGACCTCCTCAACCTCCATGCCGTGTTGAGCTGTGAACAGCGACTAGGGGTCTGATCCAGATCATTGTAGAACAGCAATGTGCACCAAGCATGGCCATACTCGGACTTGTGGTCATGGATAACTTTATATTCAGCTTTCAAGTCCTTTGCTTGCTGTACAATGTCCCTATTGTACCTCAGCCACCTCATTTATTGTGAAATACATTCATATGCAAACTCATTGTGGTAGCATGTCACAAGATTGTTCTGGACTTTGTTCCTCCAACCTCAGCATCTTCTGCTCCTGCCCAGGGTGCTGTGCACTTACCTGGCTGTTGCTGCTTGCTTCCATGATGCTGGCTCTTTTCTGTTTCTTTAGGGCAGTGTCATGTTAATGTGGGAGCCAGTGCACCCTTATCTTTACATGTGTGTGTCCTTTAAGGACTCCTAGTTGGGCTAGGAATGTGTCGCGAGGGAGGTGTGTGCCAGTTGGTGACCGGGTATTGTGTTTCTCTAGCCCTCTAGTATTGTGTTTCTCTAGCCCGTTGGACTTTTCTGCATGGTAGTGGTGGACCTGTCCAAAGGGTGGGTGTGCTGTCCTAGGCACACAGGTCAGTAAGGGGTGACCACCCATCCCCACCCATGCCTCTGTATGGAGCAACCCGGCTTTTAAACGATTGCTTCATGCGGGTAGGTGGTCAGGGGTGGGTGGGGTGCATGGGTTGTGGGAGTGCATGCCCACCCACCATCTCTTTTACATGGGGGTTTGCCCACATGGGGGATGGGTGGACCTGCGTGATAGCGTCTCATTTAAAAATGGCCTTTGATTTCTGGAAGCTGCGAGTGAATCAAAGGAAATTGATTACTCCATGATGCCTTGTTTTTGTCAATAGCAAGACCAGAGGTATAAATCTGGTATGGCAGTTCTACATTCTCCAACAAGGTCAGCTTTACAATCAATCAGAATGCATGTTTAGCATTTGTACTAATGATGTTTCCTGTTATTAAAAAAAGTTCAGTAAACTGCTGAGCATAACAGTTACTACTAACCAGCCCAAAAGAAGAAGAAGAAGAAATGGATCCCTTAGTGATAAACTTCCAAAATAACACAGCGTAATCGAATGAAATGCAAAAGAATTATTTATGTAATGGAGACGTCTTGTTCTCATAAATTATCAAATTAATAATAGCAGCCAACCTGTTGAATGATCCTAAGACTGAGCTTTATTTCCTTTTACCAACTTTATGTATGATTTATGAAAGTAGAAGTGTCAGAGTGAAAAATGATATGGGAACATACCATGCATGCTAAAAAGGAAACTTTGGCAAAGCCAATAATTTAAAAGCTCTAAATCAGGTCAATTTTTCTCTGCCCCCTCTCCCCTACATGCTTTTCCTTATATGAGAGTCTATGTAGGTTTCTTCACACTTGTTTTAAATAAGGTTAGAATTTAAAAAGATTTCAAGATGTCCAATTAAAGGTTAATAAACCATGGAAAATAGGCCCTTTAGAAAGTAAGTGAATGTGGGTCTAGATGCCAAGCGATTTTATCCAACTACATGTTAATGCTGCTTCATCCTTATTTCTCACAAATTTCCTGGCCAGTAATTGTGTCTGTAACATTTCAGTGCAGCCCAGGGGATTTCTCAAGTTGAGAGTCCTATCCTGTCCTCGTCTTTCAGTATAAGCAAATACAAATATGAAACATGGACCCGTAGCATTTGGAAGTCATTAAATCAAAATTTAATTACTATGACATCAGGGGAGCGATGAAGTCCTTTGGATCTTTTTAATTTAATATTTTCAAAACTTTTCTCCCATACTTCAACACTTCCATTTCCACTCCACTACTTAATGTTAAGGTATCCTAGATGGAAATAACTCATCAGTTTGTTTTTCATAGTCTTTCTTGCCATGCATGCAATGGAAATTTTTATACTTATGAGTGACCAACAATATTAGTATGTTCACATGCAGATATCACCAATACACTCTGTGCCTCTTAAGCTTTTAAAGCACTTCAAAAATCTCGGATGGAAGGTGTCATATGTACACCAGTGTGAAATGTCATTAAAGAGAACACCATTATTATTTATATTAGTATTATTTATTTATATTATAGATGTTATATTATAGATATTTCTACTGACCCAGACCCTGCTATCTCGTTGCTATCCCAATGTTTGGAGGCCGTGGCGGATTGGATGCGGCTGAGCAGACTGAAACTCAACCCAGATAAGACGGAGGTGATGGTGGTGGGGAGGGCGAAGGGGGTGGTGGCCCCCCTAGTTGGGGGGGTTTGCCCCCCTGTAGCTCAGCAGGTCCGGAGTCTGGGGGTCATATTGGACGCAGACCTGCGTCTGGAGCGGCAGGTGGAGGCAGTCGCTAAGGCTGCCTTCCGCCAGCTTTATCTGGTACGTAGGCTGCGTCCGTATGTCTCTGGCCCGGACCTGGCCTCCCTCATCCATGCCTTCGTCACCTCGCGGCTCGACTACTGCAACGCGCTCTACGTGGGGCTTCCCTTGTTCTTGGCCCGGAGGCTGCAGCTGGTGCAGAATGCGGCGGCTCGTCTTCTTACGGGGACGGGTCGCCGGGAGCACATTACACCGGTGCTCCGAGCGCTACACTGGCTGCCGATAGTGTCCAGGGCCAAGTTCAAGGTCCTAGTGATGCTCTATAAAGCCCTATACGGTCTTGGCCCCTCATACCTTAGGGACCGCCTCGCCCTTCGCGCCCCGGAGCGGCTCCTGCGGTCTGCCGGGGGTGCCCTCATGGAGGTCCCCCGTGTTAAGCGGGGGGCCACGATGGAGCGAGCATTCTCGGTGGTAGGACCGCGGCTGTGGAACTCCCTGCCGGAGGAAGCTCGCCTGGCCCCAAGCCTTTTAACATTTCGGCGGAACTGTAAGACCTGGCTGTTTGCCCAGGCCTTTGGGAGGGAGGGTGGGGAGGGATGTTTTTAATCCCCCACCCATTTATTTATTTGTTTTGCTAGCCATGTTTTATATGATGTATTTTATATTTATATTTTAAATTGAATTTTAATGTTTTATTATTGTTGTGAGCCGCCCCGAGCTGCATTGCAGGAGGGGGTGGGATATAAATCTGTAAAATAAATAAAATAAATAAATATATTGAGGTCGAGCCCAAGCCCCATGCAGCACGTGCGTGGTACACATGAAGCATGTGTACTTCTATGTGCGCACTTCACATGCACCCTGCGTGCAGCCCCAATATGGGGACTATGGCACACGCACAATTCTACACACATTCCTGTGTATAAGCCGTGCATGCAGGGATTTGGGATCATGCCCATTCTTTAGAGCTGATGGATCAGATCCCAAACCCTGGCATGCACGGTTTACACACAGGCAGATGCACACGTGCAGTTTATGCGCATGCCATGGTTCCCATAGTGGGAAGGCATGTGGGGTGCACATGAGTCACACACGTGTATGTACATGCACACTAGTGCGTATGCCGTATCCCAAGCTCAGGGCTTGGGATCAGCCCCATTAATTATATATCTCATATCTCTGGGTTCTTACAAGTATTTGTGTTTGCTTCTTTATCTCAATTTTAGCACTATCAGAGTTACATTAGGGTTTTAAAAATATTCAAAGTGAATACCTAATTTGATAAATTAGGTATATACAGATCACTTTTAGCAACGTGGATACAAAGCTGTATTCACTTCCAGCTTTGTTTGTAGTTACAATTCTTCATTCTGATATTTCATGTTCACTATTGGTCACTTTGGTCACTTAGGTATTTCAGTAGTGAGTACTTTATTCACTTCAGTGGTACTATTTGTTTGTTTTTAAAAAACTGAACATGAATGTGGATGCGATTGCTCCATCATGTATATCAATAACTGCTGCTCAGCAATGGAGAATAGGAGCAAACAAGAATAGGTACAAACTTTCACCTATGTATGAATTTTGCAGTGGTGACGAAGACAAATTTTTCCCCAGATACAAAGAAGCATACTCTTTCAGTGCTAATTTAAATGATGATCTTTGGCACTCAGTAGGACGCCCTAATCTCAAGACTTGTGTTTGATTCTCAAAGCTCTGCACTGGCACGGCACAAGCACTACAGAAGTTAAAGAGGCATCCGGTAGTGAAGCACTGATGATCAGAGCCTAAAGTAGTAAACTTTATAAAGTTCTGCTGTAACAGCACTGTTGTTTGTTGGTTGATTATTTCCCAACAGAAATTCAGATGGGAGAGAAATCCTCCAGACTTTTAATGAGTTTCCAGAATTATCTGGGACTGCTATAATTCTCCAGGGTTAAAGAATTGAAATAGTTATTGACCTCAGTCATTCTTTTTTAAAAAAAAAAAGAAGAAGAAGAAGAAAAAAAGAATTCAGATATAATTATTTCCTCAGCTGCTTGCACACAGCTATTCCTGTGGAGATTTAGATTTTCTGACCTTGGTCCAGACATTATCTCTTGCTTTGCATAAATTTGCTGGAAAGCTGTACACCCAGGGAGCATCATCACCCCAATTGATGGTGATTGGCATAAGCCTATTGAAAACTTCCCAAAAACATAGGCTGAAATTAATGTTATGTTCCACATACTGAAGGAATTACCTTGAGTCTGGACTATAGGATAGAATAAATCCTCTTAGTACAAGTTTTTGGAAGGATGATAACCACAGCTTCTTGGGGGAGGGGGGGGGAATGCATTTTGAGAGGTGTTAATACAGACTGTTGCAGGACAACAGCAAAAACTCATGATAAAGTATTGTTGAAGGGATAAGTGGAGCTCAAACAAATATCCACAGTGAATACTGTATTCCTTGAATTTTCCACTTTGATTCGGGTCTGTTGAAGGGGATTATGAATCACTGGGTGTTTTTACACACACATTTCTCCTAGATGTTTGCTGTTACATCCTGAACTTTCTGCTTGTCTAAATCACTCACCTAGATCTTAAATATCCGGATCTTTGAACTTCTGCATAGAACTTCTCCCAGGACTTTTGTGTGTAAAATGTTCTCCTGGTAAACTGCTTTGATCCAGGCAGCTGTGGTCACTTCGTTTCTATGGCAGCCTGTCACATCTACAGCTGTGGCTACTTTAGGCTGCCTCAGGGCAGCGTTTGTGTGAAGAATGCATCCAGGAACTGCCTCAGGGCAGTGTGTGTGTGAAAAATGAATCCGGAACTTACTTGTGTACTTGTAAAGCCAGAAGATTGAAAAATCCAGAACTTTAATGTGTGTGTAAAAATGCCCAATATTAATGCTACTGTCCTCAAATATCCATTTTGGGAATTTCAGACAAGTTTTTTCAGTTGACTCGCTATTTTCAGCCATTTTATTTCAGATATTCAGTAGGGATGTGCGAACAGAACTGAATTCGGAAATTCGGTTCAGTTCAGTTCGGTTCAAAAATCGAGTTCGGTTCAGAAGTTCAGTTCGGTCGACTGAACTAGTCGAGTTCAGTCAAATTTCAAACTTCTGAACCGAGTTCGTACATTCAGAACTGGTGTTTTAAGGTGTTTTTGGCCGTCCGAACTGGTTAGGATTCGACAAAACTAGTCGAGTTTGGTCTGACCTCCGAACTTCTGAACCATGTTCACACATCCCTAATGTTCAGTTGAACAACTGAATAATTTAAAAAAATTGACCAGAAAACAATGAGTGTTAATGAGTATGCGGGTATTCATTTTGGTGAGAATATGTGTTCAGATATTCAGAATCCTATCTGAAAATATAAATAGTATTCATGAATACAGGATCTACTATTTATTTTAGCACAATGGGTACATATAAACCAAGATTTCCCCAATTTTACTGTAATATGTGCTCAGCAGTTAGCAAAAAACACCTATGACCAGGAGCTACAAAGACAAACATTTCATATATCATAGAGTGTCTAGTTACTATACATTCCAGTAGGCAACCAGAGCATCAGAGCACCAGGGGCATAGCTAGGAGGTTCGAATGAGCTGAAGTGCAAGTGGACTTGGGCCCCCTGTCACCATCCTTTCGTCAGAGCCTCTCCCACCATCTCTTTGCTGTGCCTGAGCCCTGGAGGCTGCAACTGTGCTGCCTGCCTCATGCCACCAGTGCACAATGGTGTTTGCTCTGTCCTGTGCCACCTGCCAGGTGGGTCCCATGCGTCACATGCTGCAGGCACTTCCGCTCAGTCTTTGCCCAGTCATGCCACAACAGGACAGGATTTTTACCCCTTCCCAGCCCTGTGCCCCTCCCCCAACTTGGGCCCTGGGACAAATGTCCCTTCTGTCCCTATGATAGCTATGCCCCTGCAGAGTACTAGTAAAATAATAATTACCAGGCTGTCCAGATCCTTAGGGCAGGCCAAAGGCCCCATGGTGTTATAGAGGAAGCTGAGGGATGGAACACTCCTGGGCATGGCAACTGGAAGGGACGGCTGTTTACTGAACAGCCTCAGAGACAACTCCTGTGAACGGAGTCAGCATGGTGCAGTCAATCAAGCTACTGGCCACTTTAGATTTTAATGGTAAGAATCTGGCCCAGGAATGGATCTGCTGGAAGCAAGAGGTCAAGCTATACACAGAGCTTGCAATGACCAAATCGGAGGAAACCACTGAGGTAAAGCTGCTGTTTTACCTTATCAGAGCACAAGGGAGGAAGATATGTCTGGGCGGGAAACTAACTCAGGCATGCACCTGTCAGCTGTACTGAATGTGCTAGAGCCTCACTGCGCACCAAAATACAAAGAGACAGTGGAGCGCTGTACTTACTTTATGAGGGACTAGCAGCAAGGTGAAGGCCTAGAGGCCTACATGACAGACCTAAAAGCCCTAGCAAGCACTTGCAAGTTTGCGGAACTGGAGGATTCACTTATTAAAGAAAAAATAGTGTGTGGCACTGGGGACAGTCAGCTGAGGGAGCTGTTGCTCTAGGAAGGGGAATTGACCCTTTATAAATGCCTGGACATGGAATAGGCCGCAGAAGCCAACAAAGAGAGGATGAAAGTTCTGGGGCCATGGGCTGTGGACACAGTGCATGGGGTGCAGCAGAACAAGGCCGGTAACGAAATGAAAAGAAAACAGAGATAGTTGCTGTACAGTACACAGTGCACATATTGTGGGAGGCTCCACGAGATAGCAAAAGAAAAGTGCCATGCATTCATACAGCAATACAATGCTTGTAACAAGCTTAATCATTTCAGCAGCATGTGCAGAGCAGCTGGAAGAGAGAAAAGGGTGCAATTTACACTCATCAGAGAGTGAGGAAGATGATGAAAATGTGATGACCATCACAGTAATGCCTCACTTGCACCATGTGAAGGCCACAGGGACTGTAAGGCAGGCAGCCATCTTGGCCTCCATGCAATTAGGTAACAACCCCTACTCAGAGCACAAGCAATCCAGAATATGGATTTGATCAGAGTGAAGCACCAGAACTTCATGTATGCAGTCAAGCAGCAGCAGATGAGAGGAATGATGGACAGAGTCCTAATGCAATACAAGGCTGTTTTCAATGGTGATGGATGCTTCAAAAGGAAAGAGTACCTTGAAATTGATCCTGAAGTGCCACCAGCGTGGCTGCCATGAAGGAAATTAATGGTAGCCCTCAATGAGCCAGTCAAAAAAGCACTAGCAAACTTATGCAAATGAGGCATAATCAGGGTGGAGGAAACAAACACCCTGTGGATTCGCAGTATGCTGGTGGTGAAGAAACCTTCACGTAAGCTATGAATCTGCATCAATCCAAAACTGCTAAACAAGGCTCAGAAAAGGGCACACTATCACTTGCCTACCAATGAAGATGTCCTGCCTGAGCTGGCAAAAGCTCACTTCTTCATGGTCTGTGAAGTATGAGACAGCTTCTGGCATGTGCAGTTGGATGAAACATGCAGCAAACTAATGACATTCACAACACCATTTGGAAGGCACAGAAGACTGCGCATGCCAATAGGCATCTCCCCAGCTCCAGAGATCTTCCAAAGATATTTACACCAGGCCCTGGCAGGTCTGCTTGGGGTAAAAGTCATTGCAGATGATGTCCTCATATATGAGGAAGGTGTCAATGATGAGGTGGCAGAATGAGATCATGATGAGAAATTATTTCAGTTCCTGGCAAGATGCAGAGACAGGGACGTGAAACTCAACCAAGATAAGATGAAATTGAAACAAGGCAAGGTGGCACACACAGGACACATACTGTCTGTGGAGGGACTGAGACCAGACCCCAAGAAAATTGAAGCTATCATTAAGATGTCCCCTCCTAACAACGTGAAAGAAGTACAGAAACTGATCAGCATGATAAATTTCCTCTCAAAATATTGCCCGAACCTGGCCACTGAGGCAGAGCCAATAAGACAACTGACTAAGCAACACGTAGCCTGGGACAGAGGAGAACCACAACAAGGCGCTTTCCTCAAGATAAAAAAAACTCCTTACAAAAGCACCAGTCCTGCAGTACTACCAGCCAGGCCAGCAGCTCATCCTATAGTGTGGTGCCTCGGAGAAGGGCCTAGGGCCGGTCCTGATGCAGGACAGACCTATCAAATATGTCAGTCAGACACTCTCAGATATGGAACAAGGATATACACAGATCGAAAAAGAATTACAAGCAGTAGTATTCGTAATGGAATGGTTCCACCAATACACATTTGGACACCTGGTAGTGGTGGTCTCGGACCACAAACTGCTCGAGACCACAATGACCAAACCCCTGCTCAGGACACCAAAGCGATTATAAAGAATGCTGATGAGACTACAGAAATATGATCTGCAAATCATACAGAGATGAAGATATTGAATCGCTCAACATGTTGCACTACCTACCAATCAAAAAAGACAAACTAGAGAAACTCAGGAATGTAACAGATCGAGATATGACTACAAATGCTAAAAAACACACAATACTGAAAGGGTGGCAAGCAGAGAAGGCTCAGGCACCAGTAGGTATTGAACCCAACTGCCATTGCAAAGCAGACCTCAACATACAAAAAGGTCTGATATACAGAGGCTCAACCCTTGGAATCCCTTCATCACATCAGCTTCATGTAATGAAGAAAATACTCACATCCCATCTGCGGATTGAGAGCTGTCTACATCGTGCAAGAGACTGCATATACTGACCCAGAATGGGAGCACAGCTGAGCAATGTGAAACATGTAGAATAGACGGCACCCAGCAACAAAAAGAGATGCTGTGGCCGCACACTCTCCCCTCCCCCGGCCCCCCACAACCATGGGAGAAGATAGGAAGTGGATCTCTTCTCGCTCAAAGATGAACACCACCTCATTACAGTGAACTCCTATTCGAATTTCTGGCAGATTCTGGCAGATTCTGGTGGACACAAGATCAAAAAAAATAATTGAGAGATTAAAGAGGCACTGTGATAGACAGGGAATACCATACAAGATCATGAGTGACAACAGACCTCAATTCACATCCAAATAATTTAAAACATTTGCCCTACAGTGGGAATTTGAACACGTAAATTCCCCACTGGCATACACGCAGAGTAACAGGAAGGTGGAATCCGCTGTCAAAACAGCCAAAAGACTGCTCAACAGAGCTGCAGAATTGGAAGCATACCCCTACCAGGCCTTCTTGGACCATCACAACACACCTATTCAAGGCTGTAGCAGCAGTCCAACACAGGCCTTTATGGGGCACCAAACAAAAACACTACTTCCCACCTCCAGCTCACATACAGCCAAGCCCCTTCCTACCCAAGTCTCCAGACCGCTTGATCCCCTTATGAAAACTGTATCTGAAAGCAGATGCTTCCAATCCTCAATCACCCAGCTTCAGGAAGAGGAAGAAGGCCCCATATGTGCCAATGAGCTGAGGCTCCTTAGGTGTTGTCAAGTTAAACAGGATCTTTATTGGGCCTGCTCTGTATCTCAGCTCATGCAGGAACTGCTTCCTTGCTGCCTGCTTCATCCCAACTCCAGGTCCCGTGCATGCTCTCCTCGCAGCGCTGCCCCTTCCGGTTGCTGTGCCCAGGAGCATTCCATCCCTCAGCTCCCTCTATAACATCCTCCCCCCCTCTTTCTTTTTTTGTAAAACCCCAACTTGCCCATTTGTCCCCAATATTGTTAGTTAGTTAGTTTATTAAATACTAGCTTTCACCCTGATCCAAAAACACACAAAGTACAATACAGAATAAAGTAAAATAAAATTAGATCTTAGCTAACATTCGTACTAATCTTATACTTTATAAATTCAACAGCGCTAGCTTTCAGCATAGTCCAAAGTAGAGTATATCCCAGTACAGCACCAGTATAAGACCGTAGCATGGTCACTTCATTGGTGCTACCAATTTGTTGATGACCCCTTTCGACCATCTGACTTGGACCCTTCCAGGGACTGTATCCACACTGGTGTGCCACTGGACAATGTCAGTAGGTCTCATGCTGAACTATTGTAGTACCGAGCTTGCTTCTGCTGAGCCTTTTCCATCTCAACTTGACTGTTGTTGATGAGCTCACTGAGAGCTATTTTTCTCTCCCTGAAGATGGGTGATTGAGGATTGGAAGCATCTGCTTTCCTCTTCAGGTACAACTTTCATAAGGGGATCAAGCTGCCTGGAGGTGGCAACCATCAGGAGCCGACCGTTCCTGGGCCATTTGTAAACTGTGTGGCCATGGCCACGGAGCTCTGCTATCCTGAAAGAGCTGTCATTTTATTGCTTCTTCTTTTAGCCTTTCCTTAATGCCTTGGGGTTTTTGTATAAGATGCATTGTATTTGTATAAGATGTTTGTATTTTATGGGACTATTTCATGGGTAGGGAGAGAGAGAAGGATGGGTGAGGGGTAGTTTGGGCAGACTCCTTTGGGTGAGAGAAGGGGTAGTGGGAAGGGAACAGGTTGTGTAGTTTTATAGTTTAACCCTGACCTTGCTGTGAGGGGTGGGTACTAGGCTGGGGAAGGGAATTCCTCCAAGTGTGAGTTGGAAGAATGGGAGTGGGAGGCTTGGGTTGGTGAAGGATGTGAGGTGGGGAATGTATTTTATATGTACTTTTGAACTGATGTGTTTAAAGGGGATTTGGAATGTGAATGGTTTGGTGGGGGTGGGATATTAGGGATGGGCGAACGCGGTTCGGAAGTTCAGAGTTCGGACCGAACTTGAATAGTTCGGTCGACCGAACCGAACGTTCGAACCGAACTTGAATTTGGAAGTTCAGAGTTCGAACCAAACTCAAATAGTTCAGTCAACCGAACCGAACGTTCGAACCGAACTCGAACTCGAACGTTCGGTTCGGATGTGTTCGGTGAGTTCGGAATTGAATTTCCATTGGTTTAAATGAAAAACACATTATATTGGCTGTAACTTTTTTGTTTTTTAATCTATGTGGCTGCAATTTAGAGTGCCTCTACCTCCAAAGGAACTCGGTATGTGTACCAAATTTCAAAACAATTGGATTAAGGAATCCGATTTTAGAAGCAGTTGAATTATTGTATTTTGCAATATTCTACATATACATTCCTAGCTGTAAATTCTTTGCCTCACATCTAATGTAGGTGAAACTTGCTCAGTTTATATCCCTTTCCATAGTAACTATCTTTCCCAAATTTTAGAAGAATTGGACAAAAGGTCTTGGTGGTATAAGCAATTAACAAATAAATGTATGTCTGACTATAACATCTTTGTAGTCCAAGCAGTGTACATGAAATTTGGCAGGACTATATATTTCACCTTCCTGATCATCTCTGCCAAATATCAGAAAGATATTATAAAGGGTATCAATTTTATATGCCTGTACAACAAATGTAGAGAAGGGGCCTATGCCTGGGATTCTCTTATGTCACTGTGGTATAAGATCGGTTTNTCAGGAAAGGTATTTGATACATTCCTGTCAAATATCCTGTAAACAGAATGGAATATCAAAATGTAACAGCTGGAAATGTATTTTCAGGTTAATGTCTTATACCCTTGGGACCCTTTATCCACTCTTTCATAAAATTGGCAGAAATATTAAGCATATGGAGGGATGTAAAATGCACAAGTTTCATGAACGTTGGATGCAAGATAAAGAAGTTGTAGTCATGAATGTGTATGGAGCTTTTCTTAAAATCGCAACATTCAATTGCTTCTGAAATTGGTATTCTTTATCTAATCGTTCCAAATTTTGGTACACATAGTGCACCCCATTGTATGTACAATTATTCTAAGTATCATCAAAAAGTTATAAGAAACAAAAATATTATGGCCAGAAATATGTTTTTTAGTTTTGTCCTTTTATTTCAAAAACTAAATGTCATTTTCAGTTCCCGATTGCACCAACCTAAATACAGAACCGATCCCGACCGAACTGAATATGGAATCCGAACTCATCATTCTATCTGAACCATCGAACGGCTGAACATTCGAACCGACAAACCAAACCGAACGGGCAAACCGAACGGACGAAACGAACGCAGCCAAACCGAACAGACGAACTCGAACCATGATCTATTCGCCCATCCCTATGGGATATAGCCATAACCCCACTGTGAGAGGGCAGGGTATGGGCTTGTGGGGTAGGTGATCTCCAGAGTGAGGCCGTTTTTAGACGAGTGTGTGGTGCGCTCACGTGAGATTTCAGAAAACCCACGAGGAGAGTTTAGACTATACGCTGCCAGCAACCACGCACATGACATGGTGACATGCATTCTTTTCAAGCCACGAACTGACCAGGAGTCTGATCAATGTAGGTCATTCACGGCTTGAAAAGAATGCATGTCGCTGTGTCATGCGCACGATTGCCGGCAGCGTCTTGTCTAATCTCTCCTCGCGGGGTTTTTGAAATCCTGTGCGAGCGCACCGCGGAACTCATCTAAAAATGGCCTGAGAGACAGGGGAGTGCCTGGGGGACTGGGAACTCCCTTGTGTTAGAGGCAAGGAATTAGGAATGGGTGGGAGGGGAAGAGGGGTGGGTTTTGGGTGCTTGAGTAAGGGGAGAGGTGGGATTGGTGTTGTGTGATATGTTCTATTGTTTCAATTACTATAAGTTGTTGGGGGAGTGGGATATATTTAAAAGGTTTATATATATTTCCAATTGTTGTAAGGTGCTCTGAGCCAAATTTTGGGATAGGGCAGGGTATAAGTCAATAAATAAATAATACTAAGAAGAAGAAATAAATAATCAACCAGCCATATTGAGCCTTGAGAAGGGCAGGATATAAATTTAATTAAATACATGTCGGGAGGAGGACAGCATCCATGTGGATAGTAATATCCACAGAATTTGCAGTACCTGACCTGCACCAAGTAAAGTACAGGATGTCCATGTTACCACATTAGCATTTGCTGCATTTCTGTTTGCTGCCTTACCCACATCGTGCCATTTCCCCCTCTGTTTCCTGGCTACTTGTCACGTTTTGCGTTTTTCTCATAAATTACAAAAGGAAAGTGAGCTAAGTTTCCCAGCTGAACTGGTCATAATGGATTGGGCTACATTTTTTCCCAAATTGTATAATATGAGTTTACACTTCATTTTAATATCCAGCTAGCAAAGCAAGTATTGTAAAAATGACAATACATTTATAAATAAGGGAACATGAGACTTTTGGTATATAAAAATATATGCAAAGTTTACTTAAATATAAATAGAAAGTATCAGTAGCTTACATAGAATGGTATGATAGCCAATCAAAGTTACATGATCTTAAAACATTTCTATCTTAAGAAAAAGTTTGTAAAAGCTTAACATATGCACAATTCATTGGCTCAAAGATATCAAGAGTAATACTTTACATGTTTCCCAGATTCATCCTTAGACTTCCAGTGAGAAAGAAATCCAATGGTATTTGAGATTTTCAATCTAAGGATCAATTTTCTGTGTCTCCCTCTTTAAAGGCAGATTGTTAGAGGGATCACATTTCTGAATAGTGTCATACTGACATCAGATACACGTCAGTCAGTAAGGAGATACACTGAATTCTAATTGGCTCTCTTAAAGAAACCAATCAGAATTTGACCTTCTTCAAGGTTTAAGCTTAATATAAACCTTGTATTTTTATCAAAGATAATTGTCAGATTACAGAGAAAATAACCAGATCCTAAAGTTATTTCAACTATAAATTAATAGATATGTTCGCTGGAATAAACTAACAAATCCTCCTTCTTAGTCTGGAGATTCTTCTGAATAGTGCTATCTGTCATTTAGACACCTAGAGATAACATTCCAGACATCTTGTCTTGAGAAAACCTAAGCTAACCAGAGAGGCCTCATTTTATGGCTTAGCTAGACCAGAGGGAGAGCTAGAGATAGGCCTTTTTATGGCTCGTCCATTTGGTTGTTTCCTTGGCAACAGTCAAATGTCAATTTGGGGAGTTTTAGAAAAAACTTCTATTGGAATGTGGCTAATGGGGCCCTATTTGGATCTAGCTAGTCACAGAAGCTGATTTTAAAAATCAGTTCTTGTAAAGCACAAATCCAAATACATTGAAACATAAAGTTAACATATAAAAACTCAAAGTTAATACATTTAAAACACAGATGGTCAAAATATATAGGCCTATAATAGGAAATACATGACATACTGACTACTTCTGTTTGCTCATAGTTCCTTTTCAGTTTACACCCAGACCTAGTTTCAAGTTTAACTCAGTTTCCCATTGGATACCTAGCTCAAATTTTCTGGATGCAGCTTTCCTATTGACTTAGGTGTGCCTATCAGTTGGACACTGTGACCAAAATAACTTTGCTATTGACCAAGATGTGCTTAAGGGCAGGCTTTCCAGCCAATAAAATAAAATAATAATAATTAATAAATAAAGTATGAAGTTCTGTTTTGCCCCTTTACTACTGGGAACTTCAGAACTTTCAGTTAGCATAGTGTCACTGCGAGCAGATGGCTCCCACACCATACTGTATTCCCTATATTAAGGATGTTTTCACACGGAAAGTTAGTCCAGACTAATTGAATGTAGTCTGCATTAGGTTGTCCATCTGAATGCTGTCAATGGTGCTTTTTAGTCCGGACTAAGAAATAAGCACAATTGTTATAATACCCCAATCGCTGGGGTTTATAACAACCTTCTTTAACTAGTCCGGGCTAACGTCTATCTGAATCACTAGTGCTCATTAATCCGGACTAGTTGACTATTTAGTACTTATTGCCACAGAGTCCAACGACAAGACCTGACAGAAGTTCTAGGCATTTTATGCCTCTATGGTTTGTAGGATCACATGAAGTGATGTTTCAGTCACAGAAAACATTGTGATGGGACGGCCGAAAAGCAGTGTGACTGCGGGATTAAAATACAGCCACAGAGACTCTACACACTGTGCTAACTGCAATGTTCTGTTCACACGGCTAGTCCGGACTAGATTGTACATCTAAAGGGTACTACTCTGTTAGCAAGGACTAATAAACACCGGAGTTTATACAAACTAGTCCGGACTAGTTTCTCCATGTGAAAACGCCCTAAGTAATTTTTTCATCTTCCTTTTTCCTGCAACTTCCCCTTTTATTTATTTAGCCAGTTATTTCATTATTTACAGTCCTGTTGTAACTATCTTGTCCTTTTAAACTCATTGGTTATCTGATAATTGTATTGCAATTGCCTGCTAATGGTATAATTTGGTGTTTCAGTATTGCGATTAACTACTATGGTATGCAGAAACCTATTGATTAACTGAATGACTATCCTGAATTGCAATTACTATCCACAGTTAAGAACTTTGTTATCCGTTTCTACACTACCTCCTTGGCAGCCGAGGGGGCCCTGCTTTGGCATCTGAGCAGCCCCATACATCCTTATGTTTAGGCTGATTCTACAGATCCTTATCCTTGTCTGCTCTTGTAGTTGAGAGGCAATGTAGCGCTAGTTAAAACAGGGCTCAAGGGTCAGAAGAAGACATGTGGAAAATGAGAAGACACCCACCTTCCAGTCTCTTCAGCTTAAAGGTTCTGTTAAAGTTCTTTTGGGATGCTTATCTGAACCAAAATTCTGAACCTTTTGAAATCCGCCTGTCGCTACCATTCCCAAGGAGATAAAGAATAGAAATGTAATTTATTCTACAAACAGAAATTATCTCCCCATTATCCCATTCACAAAGCCAGCCCATTGGAGGTCAGACAGAAAACTTTAAGCAAGAGTATTGTCAGCTGGCAGGTAAATGGCATCTGATAAAAATGAATGCAGTGAAGTAAAATGAAATGAGGTTTTTTTTTGTTTTTTTTGCCATCTACTGAATAAAAGAGTATCACAGTTCAGAATGGTTAATGCACTTTAGATTGAAGAAGTGGGTTATTGCTTTTAGGAGAGAAAATGGGATTAAAAATTATTCTAACCTACTTTTATTTTAAAATGTAAAGTTCCTGAATGTAGGGGTTTGAAGAGATATACAGAAACAATTGAAGCAGCATATTTCAAGCTTTCATGTGAAAGGGGCTTTGCGGTAAACTCTTTATCCTTTTCTTCAGCATAGGTCAGCCTCCTACATTTCAAAATACTGTAGCTAGCTGTAACTACTTTTCCAACAGTCTAGGGCTCAGGTTCATTGATATTTGGCATGCCAAAGTTCCATCAACCTTAGTAGTCCATAGTCACATGAAACAAAATCTGCAACTTCCAAGGCAGAACCGGTATAAGAAGCACTGGCATAAAACATGCGCCAGAATCCCATCAGAATCTCAATCGCAAGGCGCGCCATCCTATTGAGGGCCCAAGGTGATCAACAGGGAGCCCTAAACACCTGAGGCCCGAGAGTAAACTATTTATTTATTTATTTTATTTCTTAGCATTTTTATGTCGCCCCCTCATGCCTATGGCATCTCGGGGCGGCTAACAATACGGTAAAACAATAAAATACATTAAAAACCAACATCACTTAAAAAAAAAAAAATTAAACCCAACCCAAACCCTGGAAACAACAACATATGTAGAACATAGAGTCCTACAGGGTTTGCAATGAAGACAGCTTCATCCCCTGAAGGGGATGTTAATATGTTTAGTTGAACATTAAAAATGATGGTAACATTTTCCTTTTTCTAATGGGTGAGTCAGTGGATGTGTCTGTCAAACATTGCTAGGTTAGGAGGGGGTTCCACACCACCATTTTGCACAGGGCCCAACATCCCTTGGTCTGGCACTGACAACCACTCTTCATTCCCTCCACTGAACCCTGTGCTCTCAGGGCAATTCAGATGGAGAGTCTCTTTGCTCTTCTTCAAGCTATTCTTCAAGCTCTTAAGCCAAATGCGTTCTTTAGCCATTTTTAAATGGGCAGGGGTGGGGCGTCCGGGTCCATGTGCACTCGGTGGAACATACATGCATTTCCGGTGGATGGGGGATAGTTTACATGATGGTGGATGGATGTGCACTTGGGGTGCACAACCATCTACCCACCGGCCACCCATGCCCCCACACAGTGCAACTCAGGATTGTGGGAAGATGGGTGGAGGTAGGTTGCAGTACATGGGTCACAGGAGCACAAGCCACCCACCACCACTTTTACAACAGTGTTACCAGACGTGTCCACTGGGTAGTCCTGTGTGGTAGAATCTTGTGTATAAATGCCCTTCATGTAACTGCATTACCAAAATGAAACTACCCCAGGAATGAGTCTATCCCATTGTGTCTCAGTCACAAAGGAGAAGCCGTTAGATGTAACAACCCAAGACTTGCACCTTGTTTTGATATGTTAAAGGAACACATTATTCCTTTAAAGTTGTTGAGCAATAGAAGGGGAAATGTTTCTCTGTCTCATTCTTTAAAGCTTCACTATATGAAAAGGCCTGAAAACCTTTTGTTATTTAATTTTCTTCTTCTTTCTTTTTTACATTGGAAATGCAAGTTGTCTCTAGATTTGAAAATTGTATAATGTTTGAAAAATGGGATCACTAGAACCAAAAGAGTTAAAGCTGAGCTATAAACAGGCAGAATTTATGTCAGGGTTTGTCTGAGCAGCGCTTCTGTGAAATGTAGGTGTGGCAGCAGCCAGAGAGGGACCCAACAAGATGGGCAAGGGAAAGACACTAGGAGCACCAGCTGTTCTCATCACAGGAGGTTCCACTTTGGGTGCTTTTAGACAGACTTGGGGCTGCCCCTGCCTGGACCTGCTCCAGGGGTGCACCCCCATGTCTGCCCACTCCTAGTCCTGC
>QEPC01000656.1:441169-454584 GCA_003113815.1 Sphenodon punctatus
CGCTTGAATGTTTGTTTGTCTTCTTCCCTGTTTCTCCCACTGTCCCCTCTCCCTGTCTCCCCCTCCTTGTCTTTTAGATTGTAAGCCACAGGCAGGGACCGCATCTATTTCTATGTTCTGTACAGCACCAGGCACATGGCTTGCGCTATATAAATGTTTATAATAAAATAATAATAATAATAATAATAATAATAAATAAATTAAATAAGTGGGCTGGCATAGCCAGCATCAGAGCAGCCTGACCCTCTAAAAAAACACCCCTTGTCTCACTGAATCCTTCCCATGCATCCCTATCTTCACTTCTCAATGGGAATTTGGAAAGACTCATGAAATGAAGCCCTGGGTGGCTTTGGATGAAGTCATCCCTTGAGCTCCTTGCAGCTTTTCTTTCCAGCTTCAGGGTGTTCAACAAGCTGTCTAAGCACCTCATTAAACTTAAACCCTCCCTCAATGAGGCAGTGTCTAGCAGGGCAGACTTCCCAATAACCCTCTTGGCTTACAGGATCAAGAGGTAGGACTTCCAGGGTGGGCATGAGCTGTGTCACTTTATTTTTTGTAGTTTTACAAATTAATCTCTGGCTGTAAACAGAGAATATCTAAATTGCTGTTTGTCTGTTGTTTTTATCATCTACTCTGCTTTGAAGACTCATTAACATTATAGACAGAGAAAGTTTTCCTTAAATGATTCAACATTTTGCCCAATTAAACGGAGGTGTCAGTAGCTCATGAAAAACACCCATTTTGCCTCCCAGCAGTTCACCAATATATCTGGGAAAGGCCAGATTTTGCATTCATAAAATTCCTAAAGATGAAAAAGCAACCACAAAAAAGCCGTTTCAGTTGAGATCTTCTGTGCACTTAATAAAAAAGCAAAAAATTGGCACATTTTATTAATTCTTTGAAGTTCACTTTTTATGTCCCCATCATTGATTGACAGCTGAATATTATACTGAAAACCATTGCTTTCTCAAAGCAGAGTTCCCAAACTGTAGGTTGGGTCTCATTTAAAGTCACCTCATCTATGGATGAGGAACAATCCCAATCAATATTCAATTGCTTTTATTGGATGTTAAATTAGGGCTGAAACAAGAAGCAAGTTTTTTCTCGTGAGAATCAAGAATTGTCACCAGGATCTCGGTACAATCCCTATAACAGACTGAGATATCGTTCAATGATTTTTTCTCAAAATACTGATTACCGTTTACCGCAGTTTACCATTTACTGTATACCGATTTACTGTGTGCTGCTCACCGACGTGTACCACCTTCATCCCGATAATGTGCATGCACAAAATGCAATGTCACTTTGTGCATGCACAAACACAATTCATAGCTTCTTTTTTCTTTTTCTTTTTTTTTTGCTGTATCCAGCATAATCTTAAGACACCAAATCTTAGATTCATAGAGTGCAGTCACACAAGTCTGAGTGGGGAGGATAGCATGCCTTGGGTAGCCTTAACCATTCTGGGCTCCAGACCACACGATACAGTGCTTTGTATGTATGGCTGGTGCCTAGCACATATTCCCCCTGCCTTGGGGCAGGGGAAGCAGTTGGCTGGTAAGTGATGCATTCTCGAAAATGGATGCGTCTGCGATCCATTACCAGGATGAACATGGTATGGTAAGCGGTACACAGTAAATCGGTATGCAGTAAACAGTAAATTGCAGTAAACAGCAATGGTAAATAGTAAAACGTATTTTGAGAACATTTTCTAGACCGGAAAATATTGAGAATTGGCAAGCGGTACACAGTAAATCGGTATGCAGTAAATGGTAAATTGCAGTAAACAGTAATGGTAAATAGTAAAATGTATTTTGAGAACATTTTCTAGACCAAGAAATGTTGAGAATTGGCATTTTTCTCAATTATCGCTCCTCACTTAAAGTTAGTCGATAACCGTGATTCTTGATGATAACCGAATAAAAATCGAGCTCGAGTTTCATCCCTAGTGTTAATAAATATGACAGGGTACTGTTTTCCCCCCTATAGCCCACCTGAGTCAGCCCAGCACCTCACCTCAGGTGTCTGTTTCTGGGCTGCCAAATGTGGGCCCAGTACCTGGTGGGGTAGGCAGCTGGCTCAGAAGGAACCAAGCCCATAGTCCAGGCCCAAGGGCTGCCTTGGCAGGTCATAATGGGCCAAATACGGTGGGTGTGTTTGTTTCCGTGCCAACATGGGGGCACAGAAACCTGTTATTGGCAGGGATGATTGCTCGTCATGGCAGGGGGTGGGGCCAGCTTCCACATGTTGCTCTCTGCCCCCCCTTCCCTGGCTGGATGAGGCCAGGGAAATGTTTATTCTGTCCCAGCATTGGATAGCTGGGGGTGATCCCCCCCCCTCCCCTGAACGTTCAGTCAGTGTCAGCTGCACATTTTTTACCCTATGTCTTTGTTGTTCTCTGACATCACAGGATTATATTTAAATCTTAATATTGGATCATAAGAGCAAAAACGTCTCTTAAAGACAGTGCTACTCGTGGATTCTTGATTTAGCATCATTGAAATCTCCCTGTCTTTGTGTGAAAGTGTACAAGGAACTTTCACATTCAGCAAAGTGTGCCTTCAAACTAACACAATTTATGGCTTCTTCTTTCTTTTTTTTTGTGCTGTATCCAGCATAATCTTAAAAAAAAGAATCATAGATTCATATAGTGCAGCCACATAAGCCTGAGCAGGGAGACTAGCATCCAAATCATTAATAAAGGTTTTGAATAGCACCAAACCCAGAAAAGAATCTTGTGGGACCCCACTCGATACTGCCCTCCAGTCTGATGATGATCTCTTTTTGAGTATGGTTACTGAACCAGCTATGAATCCACTTTGTCTGAAACCAAGGGTGAAAACAGACATGACACTAACCTCCCTTTAACCACCCTTGGTGGTTATTTATGCATGTTGCAGGGCTGTATTGGTGCCCTATGCAGCCCTGAAACATGCATAAATGACCACCAAGGGTGGTTAAAGGGTGGTTAGCGTCATGTCTGTTTTCACCCCAAATGTACGGCTGGCATGCTAGCTACATACTTATGGGGGTGGGTGGCCCTAGTAGGGTCAGGTCGAGGCACAGAACTGATGTGTACCCAACCAGACTGACAAGCACTCCCCTGCTCCCACAGAGGGAGAATGGAAGCAATGGCAGCCAGACGGCCTCACCTCTGGTGCACTCCCAGTGCCACACCACACCCCCACACCCCCGCTGTGATGGGCAGCCATAATGGCCAATAATGGGCAGCTCCTGCACCACAGCAGGGATGGCAGTGCAAAAAAACACGTGGGCTTGCTATGGTCTGTCTGAGCAGCTCTTGGCCCGGGCTGTGGGCCTGGAATCATCTGGGGGACCACATCCAGGCTAGCTCCCTACCCGGGCAGGGCCAGCAGCGGGCCCATATCTGACAGACTGGACACTGATGGGATGGTGAGTTCCTGGCCTAGGAGGGCCATAGCAGGTCCTAATCATGTTTGGTATCCTCCCTTGTTGTAGTGTCTTCCAGCCCACACTTGGCGAGCTTGTCAATGACGTATTTTGAAATCAACTTTCCAAATTAGTAACTAATTTGTCTCTTAATAATGACAGCTAGATAGTGACATGAGGTTAAATCATGTGGGCGAAAAAACCGCAAAAGGATTACATTACATTACGAGGGTATTTTGTCTCACTTCAAAGCATTGTACATTGCTTTTAGTTCAAGTTGTGCTTCTCCTCAGATCGGCAGTTGACAGATAGACATGACAAAAATGGGCTCTACCTCCCCCGAACTTGAGAAGCATTGTTTTATTTTCATCTATAATTGTACTACACATAGCTACATACTCTTTTTTTCCACTCAGTGCAAGGCTGAAATTCCTAGTTATATGAATGTACATAGTGGCTGTGGTCTTGCTTTTTGTCAGGAATGACTAAATAAAGACCAGTTTGACACCTTCCTGTACTCCTACAATTCAAAGAGTTTATTTTAAAAGCCCCTCAGAGAATACATTTACACCTCAGTACTTGTGTTGATAATACAGTAGTTGTCAGCTGGGTATGCAAGAGCCAAGGTTTTGTTTTTTTGCTCTAGTCCAAAATTTCTTTCCTCCTTTCTTCCTGTGGGAGGAGAAGAGAAACATTGTTATAGGGATAATTAATAACATTTCTTACTGATGTAAAATGAAAAATTGAACAGGTTGTATTAGAAGGCAACCAGTGCATTTGCCTCTCTAGCTGAGATAGATTACAGCAGAAACAGAGCCTTTTCAAAGTGTTGAAAATAAATGGTCAGCTAATTGCCCTCCACTGCAAGAGCCGTGGGGGGGGCAGGCGTTCTTGTGCCCCCCCCCAGTAGGTCCTGATAAGAGCCAGGACACTTAACCCGAGTGCTGCAAAGTACAGCGCCCAGTCTGTCTGCCTTGAGGTTGCTGATGAGGGTTGCCGGGGCAACCCTCGCCGACGGTGCAAATCAGGAAGGCGCCCTATTGGTTGCTGCTGGTCACGTGGTCGGGACCAGCAGCAGAATAGCATTCCCCACTCATTCCAGCAAGGAGCAGGGTACTGAGCGGCATGGCATTTCAGGCCCTCTGTTCTTGGCCTAGCTGGACCAGGGCCCTTGGCGCAAGACAAGGTGGTGGCAGCGCACAGAGGGACAAAGCAAAAGGGTGGAATGGGGAGGCCTAAGAAGTGTGGCCAAAAAGGGGCCCCTAAGAAGCAGGCCGGTGGCGGGGCTCCACCATGGGCCAAGCAGGGAAATAAAGGGAAACAGGGAGCAGTTAACCCAGGCCCCCAAGAACCACCCGGGCCTTTCCCCAAAAGGGGAAAGAAGGGAACGGAGGCAGAGGCCACCCCAGGGTGAGCACAGCCCTGGGGTGGTTGGCAGCATTTGAGGCCTTGTGGGGATCAGGGCTCAATACCCCAGGAGGGGTTAACCCGGCGGGGTCCCCCCTATAGGCCAATATAGGGCAGCAACAAAGGGGTGGGCCCGCAGGAGGAACAGGGAGTGCAGTGGGAAGTCCCCCTCCCCCCCACCAACAGGGATGATGGAGTCCCTGAGCAGGACGTTCACCCAAGCTGGGCCAGAAGGCAGGGATCCAGCCAAAGAGGGCCTCAGGAGGTGTGGGGGAAGGATGATAGTTCCCCTGGCATGCTTTTCCGGGGGTGCAGCCAGCCACTGCCACCTGCCCACGGGGTAGAGATGGGGATGAGAACCGAGCCCCTCCAGGCAATGATTTCAAGGTGTCTTCCTGGCACAGCCTAAGCAGGGGAACAGGATAGTGAGGAGGAGAAGGAGGAGGATATTCAGGATGCCCCATCCCCCTCTGCATTCTGATTACAGGTGCGATCAAGGCACAGAGCTGGAAGGGACAGGAGGCGACGACCCGCGAATCCTTGCATGTATTGATACTCTGGAACAGGCACTGGCTAACAGGGAGCGTGTGAGATCACACTCCACCTCCTCCCCGATGTGGGGACAGGTATGGGTCTGGCAGATGACAGGGAGGTGATCGGCCATGGAGCGGGTCAAGGGGTGCAGTTTGGGCACCTCTCTCCCCCCCCAACACCACTCTGCAAGTTTCGGTGGCCCACCCCATGTGGACGGGATGGGTGGCAGCAATAGGGCAGCGCACATGGGGTTGACCCAGGTGGCAGGGCTCTGGCCCCCTCCCACCCAGGAAAACATTGCAATACTTATAGTGGAACGGAGGGTGGGTCCAGGTCGCAGCCCCAGTAATGGTGGGAGCTGCAGTGAGTTCCGCCCTGAACCAGACGGGAGTGTCCCCAGGGAGCTGGGAAGCAGGCGGAGAACAGCAGCTTGCCCAGCATGCTCTCTAAGTGTGGGATTTCCCCCCCCCCCAACATCCCCCCAGGGCAGGCGATGGAAACAGGCATTCTGTCCCTTTGTGGGGGGTCGTATGCTGATCTATCAGTGCCAATAGGTGAACATTTGCTACCAGTCACAAGGGAGAAGATATGGAGGGGGGAGTATATCGACCCCTTTGCCCTCCTGTTTAGTGATCCAATAGTGAATCCGGGTGAAGAGGAAGAAAAGAAAGAGAAGGAAAAGTAGAAGCGGCCAAAGGCAGATAGAAACTAGGCCAGTTGGACAGCTTCTTACGCTATATACCATGGGGTACAGCTTGAGATGTTTCCTGAGAGGGGTGCAGTGATCTTGAAATATGGTGAGATAATCCGTAGGGCATTCGAGACCGGCCCCCCAGGTGCATGGTTAAGGTATGATGAGGCGTTTAGGCACAGGGCTTCCTTTTCCCCTGGACTCCGCTGGGACATCCATGCCCATGATTCGTGTTGAACTGTATGAGTGATACCACCGGGGCACCTCGTGCAGACAGTGGGCACCTGTTGGTAAAGGGTGAGGTGGCTCCAGAAAATGACCCACCCGTGCTGGGGGTAGACAGGCAGCAGGGAGGGAACAACTCCTCCTCGAAGCCGAGATGGAAGTGCACTCGGATGTGACTGGTTCCCAGGGCTTTGGTGTATACTTTAGGGGCCACTGGTGTTCAGCCAGGTGGCCACTAGGATGGGTTGACCAGGGGATCATGAGGGACCTGACATTCCTTGAGCTTTTCCCCATAGTGGTAGCTGTGCACCTGTGACACGATCAGTTGGCGAACAGAGCGGTGCTGTTCTGGTGAGACAACCAGGCAGTTGGTTGTCATATAATCAATGTTCTGTCATCACGTTTCCAATGGGTCATGGTTTTGGTGAGAGCCATGGTGCTTCTTTGCCTTTGGCATAACATCCTATTTCATGCCAAGCACGCTCCTGGACTCGAGAATGAGATTGCTGATGCTCTTTCTTGGTTCCAGATGGAGCGTTTCCGCCTGCTGGTACCGCATGCCAACCAGAACCCGGATCTCATACCAACAGAAATGTGGAGTCTTGGATCACAGAGCTCTGCACGACTGTGCAGGGCTCTTTGGCTGTCCAGGCATTCCAATGTTTCAAGGTGCAACAAGGATGGAGTGTGGGTTTCCCGATTCCTGAAGCCCAGGTTTTACAGTTTGCCATGGATATGAGGAGGGAGGGGTTATTAATTATTTATTATTTATTATTATTGTCATGGGCCGACGAGTAGGGCGGGGCCAACCACGGCGCACGGGCCCGGCTCCGGTACCGGCGACGCAAGAGGAACGGGAGGCGCCGCCTCCGCCACCCCCCCGGCAGGAGGGAGGGGCGCCCCCGCCCGTACAGCACACTCAGGCAGGGCCCCAGGGCGAAAAGCCAGCAAGAGGCCAAAAATGGAAGGAGGCCACGCCCCCCCTGCGGCGCTCCGCACGCTTGCGGGGGCACGCAGAGGGGCGGGGCTAGGCATATAAAAACCAGCGCCGAGAGACACTCGGCGCTGGTGATTGAGTGGAAACCGGCCCTTGACGGAGCTAAGTATTGAGCGCGTGACTAAGCCCTAAAGACTTAGAACATTATTGTAGAGTGTGTGTGTGTGTGTGTGCCTTCCTACCCCCCTTCCCTTGTGACAAGTGAGCGAGTGAGTGCTTTGAGTGTGACGCCTTATCCCTGAACCTTCCTCCCTTCCTGGAGCTACCTTGCAGTTATCCCCCCGTTGTATCTGACTGAGTCCCGTCCGCCATCTTGTCTTCCTGGGCCCTACCCCCTTCTTCCCGGGCACGCCTCCCTCACGTTTTCCCCCCTGTCCCCCCTGGAGTGTGGGAGCAGTGTGTGGAGACAGACTGGGTTCCTGTGGCTCAGGCCCCTACTCCTCATCGAGCGCCCTATGATGATAGGGGCCTAAGTTCCAGGTGCGCAAGCCCAAGGAACGGCCCACACACTATCCTGACGGGCTTGTATTCCCAGATAGACTCCTGCCTGAGTAGGTGCCTGAGCGTGTGCGTGGAGATACTCGATAGGTGGGAGGGTGGGGGGTTAGGCCCCTCCCGGGTCACCCAGTTCAACGCCCCTTTCCCCTGCCCCACTGACAATTATTTATTATTATAAACATTTATATAGTGCCAGTCATGTACCTGGCACTATACAGAACATAGAAACAGACACGGTCCTGGAGGCATAATAGTTCTTTGCCTGTAGATTAATAGAAGGATGGGGCCACGAGCAACCGGCCATTCTGGTTCCGAGGCTTCCTACTACCCCTCATATTTTAGGTAGAATCGTTGACTCCTTGCAAGGAGTAGGGATGGGAGAACGCGGTTCGGAAGTTTGGAGTTCGGACCAAACTCGACTAGTTTGGTCGACTGAACTGAACTTCCGAACCAAACTCGATTTTCAAACCGAACCAAACCAAACCGAATTTCCGAACTCGGCTCTGTTCGCCCATCCCTAAAAGATAATATTTCATTTAGTTTAATGGGGTTTGAATTTCCAAACTTTGTTCGGAAGTTCAGAGTTCGGACTGAACTCGAATAGTTCAGTTGACCGAACTGAACTTCTGAACCGAATTTCTGAATTGAACCAAACCGAATTTCCGAACTCGGCTCTGTTTACCCATCCCTAGCAAGGAGTGTGTTATACACAGTTTAAGCAGTCCATGTTTTCTGCATTGTTTATAGTAGCATTTTTCAGGGCATTTCGGGTTAGCGAGCTAGTGGTTGAATCAGCTAGGGACAGGTCAGACGCCCTTGGCAGTGCAGGATGTGGTATTGGGTAGGCAGGAACTTCACATCCATCTAAGGAGGTCGAAGACTGATCAGACAGGACACGGGAGGATGGTGAGGTTAGCCAGGGCTGGGCATGCAGGGGTATGCCCAGTGCAGGCAGTCCATACATACCTACAGGTAAGGCCAAAGTTTGGCGTCCCATTCTTCTGCCACCTAAATGGGTCATCCACCACGATGCATCAGTTTCTATCAGTTCCCCGTGCAGCACTGACACGCCTGCACCTCCCATGTATGAAATATGGGTCGCATTCCTTCAGGATTGGGGCGGCCACTTTTGCAGCTGATATGGGCATGGCTGGTAGTGACATCCAGGCCACAGGGTGGTAGCGGTCAAAGGCCTACCACAGATATGTGCATGGAGATCACAGTCAATATCTGCAGTAATCAGCCTAAATTTTGTTTATTACAGATGCTGTCAGGTGGAGGAGAGTGAACATATGGATACTGGGACATAGCTTGGTTCGTTGGACCGCCAAGGCGGCAGAAAGCAGCAGATGGGGAACACAATTGGGGCTATCTGATAGGGCAGTAATCTGCTGGCTGGGATGGAGCGGCATGAGGTGGTACCGGTTGTTCCCAGAGCTCTCGGCATATCTTAGAGGCAGCAGGCCGGATGTCCTGGTGATCCAACATAAAATACGATTTAGGTGAGGTTAAGCAATTAATTCCGGGCATTAGAGTAATTTGGACTGAATTGGTTGAAAGGGTTACGTGGGGGGATGGGGTACCGCCTAAAAAATTTGATAAAACAAGGGAAACAATCAATAGGGAGATTAGGAAATGGTTAGGTAAGTTTGGGTGGGATTCTGTTAGGCATGGGTTAATTTCACATAGGGAATTAGATTTATTTAGGAAGGATGGAGTCCACCTGTCCCCTGCCAGTAATACCCTGTATTTGCAAGCATTGCGGGCTGGATTAGTGAATGTAACAGGATAGGTGTGGGGGCCGGACCTGTCCGTTAGTAACAGCGGCTCCTGGGTGGTGGGGGTCCAGTATCGAGTTAATTAGGTTAAGTAAACTCTTATCATTTCCTTAAGGGATGGGGAAGTCACACCAATGCATTGCAGAGTATGGCAATGCATTGGGAAAGGGTGACCTGGATGCATGGTAGGGCGTTGTATGGCCCCCCCATTGGTCGGCACCTGGTTCCTTACTCGGTCCGGATGGACTATGTCCCCTTCAGCCGTGCACTGCCGCACTGGGCAAAGGGGAGACGTTACAGTTGTGGGGAGGTTATCGAGGGTATATCGAGACCTCCCCTGGTGTTAGTAGTTTGTGTTTGGTTGTTGATACTGGACCCTGATCACAATAGGCAATGTCACCCCCTCACCTATTCTAATTGACTGTAATTTGGATGAATAAAGGGTGGGGCCATGTTTAATCCATTTACTTGTGTTCTGTCTCATTCTTGGGGTGCGTCGATAATGAAGGGTCTGCAATTTTATCAGCTAGTGAATCGGAATCTCAAAATTGAAGTTTATGAGGGTTTTTGGGGGGGCTAGGGGTGTCCTATTAGAATCTCCAGCTGTGATCCTTTTTTCTGTAGTTTGGATTCCAGGGCTAATCCAACACTAGAAATAGGTTGTTTTCTGATTTCAAAATTGTTATTATTTTGCTTTGAATAAAAATCTTAAATCTAATTTAGCTTTCAATTTCAAATCCAAACCTAAAACCCAACCTGCATCTGAACACTGCCTCCCAGGGATGGCTCTAGCGCTTTGGTGTCCCTTGACAGATTTTGGTTTGGGTTTTTTGTTTCTTTTCTTCTTTCTTTTTTTTGGCAAATCTCCACCCCCACTGCCAATCCTACCACATGCAAAGTTCCAGGTTAAGAGCAGACTTGCATGATTGGAGGGAGGGGAGAAGTTTTTGTCCCCACCAATCATCTGAGCAGAGGGCAGTTTTCATATGGGTAGCCTATGCCCCAGCCTTCTGGGGGATGACAAAAGAGGTATCTCTGTGATGCTTAAAACATCTCAGGGCACCAGGTGTTCTGAAAGGCTCCCAAAATCGAGTGCCCCCCTTGGTGCAATCATCTAAAAAGCAGCACTCGGAACAGGATGCACACACCATAAAATAGTCACACTATAAAAATGTTATAGGAAAGAGCAGGAGTCTGGTCCTCGATTTGAAAGATAGGTTGGTCTCATTACAACTGATGGAACAAAAGTGCATTGCAATGCAAATGTTAGAATGAACTCTCAGCTACAACAGATCTTGTCAGATGCTGTTATGCCTTTGTTGAGGACAAACAAAGCTAAGGCTTGAGGGTTAACATGCCTTCTTTTCTGAGACTCCCATATAAAATGTCCTCAATGTTTCCTTCACGCTAGTTTGCCTGAAGATAAGAAATGGTACTGGCAGGGACCTGTCAATGTATAGGAATGATCAGAATTGCTTAAGCTCAAGAAAACTCATTTATCATGATGAATATGTGGTTTAATGTTTAACAACACAAATTGCTTCACTGGTTCAAGCCCATGGAAGTGAGGAGGGCTTGTGCTGGCAGAATGCTTTATTCTGCTTTATTATAATAAGCCCTTCTCTTACCACCCACTGCCCTAAAGTGGAGGAGTGTATTCTTGCGTGTTGCCATTGTACCAAGCTGTGAATTAATATACAATCCCAACCCTCTCAACCGCTCTAATTCTTTTGTTTATTTGATTGCTTTGTGTTTTTGTTTGTATGAGGAGGCACATAGGCCGTTTTTACACAGACATGCCCCCCTGCCCGCTTGGTGTTCAGGCAGGTGTGCAGGGGGGCACCTGTGTATACAGCCAGCGGTGGGTGGAGGGATGAGTGTACGCTCACTGAGTGTTTGCCCGTGTGAACACCGAGCGGGATGGGTGGGGGTGCATGTGTGCTGCCACACAACACTGCACACCCATCTCCACCCACAGAGCCCTCTGGAAAACCAGAGGAGGCTCCATGGGTGTAGGTGGGTGAAGGTGGGTGTGTATCCATGTAAACGAACACACACACACCTCCACCCACCACGGCTCAACAACCATGCCCCATCCACCTCCATCTGTGTAAAAATGGCCATACATGCAAGGCTGACCTTGGAATTTGCCAGGCCCAGATAGATTTTTTAAAAAGGGTTCCTAGTGGCCACGGCCCCTTGGAGGCACCCTATGGGAGACCCTAGAGGTGGTCATGCTTGGGGCCCTGCTGGGAGGGAGTGGAGTCCTCATGCCGTGTTCTGGTGGAAAATAAATGGGAGCCACTGTGGGGCCCCTGAAAGTGGAAAAGAGTGTGGGGCTCACGGCAGTTGCCCTGGGGTAAGGTTGACCCTGCATGCATGGCCCCAATTGCCTATTGAATTTCATGTATTCTGGGCAGTAAGATGGGTTTTCTGTAACACCCCCCCCCCAAAAAAAGAAACCAACCCCACATGAACCCTTTCTTTTTCCACATCCTATCAGCAAATGCATAATATTCTCACTGGTTTGGGCTAAAAAAAAAAAATCAGAGTGAACTTCAGAATGTCCTTCCAGCCAGCACTGGTGGGAAGTGGTAGTTCTCCATCATTATAAGGAGCTTGCCATTGGAACAGATTACTGGAAATTTGCACCCAAGATTATAGTTTTGAAATCAAATGGTTGCCTTTTCTATTGTTTTTATTCCCAGTCTAAGATCATTGAATGTTACTTATCCTATGACACTGAAGCCTATTTGAGCATATTATCATGTTAACTCCATTTACTTATGCCATATGTTCATTTTCTTTGCATCAGCTTTGATTGTATATCCATCATTCACTTAGTTCCAAATCAAATATGTTTGAAAAAGAAAACAAAAAGATTAAATCACGGAGTTTACATTATGAAACCATATAGATAATCAAAGAAAAGCTATGGTTACTTCTTTGATTGCTAACACGCTGATCTTCATTGCGAACATCACTGCTCATCTTCAGGTTTAATTTTTTTGGGGAAAAAACATTTCTCCCAGATTTAGCTAGTTAATCTTTATGACCTGTAGGGATGGGCGAACGCGGTTCGGAAGTTCGGAGTTCGGCCCGAACTCGGCCTGTTCGGATGACCGAACCCAAATCCAAACATGAACTGACCGAACTGAACTCAATTCCAAATGTTGAAATGGCCGAACAGTTCGGTCAGTTTGGATTGCGTTCGGGTGAGTTCGGGTGTCAAAAAATGGTTCCCCGGACAGTCAAACGTGACAGGGAGGGGTAGTCAGCTGAGGAGCAGACTTCCAGGCACCAGGGGTGGAGAGGCTTGCAAGAAATGAAACTATATGCCTTCCCCCTTCCCAACACCTTCTGAGTAGGGATGGGTGAACAGATCGCGGTTCGGGTTTGGCCATTCGGTTCGGCTGCGTTCGTTTCAGCCGTTTGGTTCAGCTGTTTGGTTCAGCTGCGTTTGGTTCGGCCGTTCAGTTCGTCCATTCGGTTAGTTCGCCAGGTTCGAGTTTGGCTGTTCGGTTCAGCCATGCGGTTTGGTTGTTCGGCCGTTCGGTTTGGCCGTTTGGCCATTCGGCCCAGCTGTTTGGGAAATGTTATGGGTGGGTTTGTTTGTTTTTTTTAATGGTTTTTTGGTTTTTTTATTGGGTTTTATATGGTTTTCTTTTTTTTTTATTTGGTTTTTTTTTTTTATATGTGTTTTTTTTTTTAATCTAATATTATATCTATCTATCTACACTAAATCTAACTGATATTAACTATTCTAAATGCTATGAACTAAATGGATTATCTAATAAGTACACAGACCTACTCCTACAAACACTAAAACTAAATCACTAACGCTATCTCTATCACTAAGCTAACTCCTACAACT
>QEPC01000656.1:464085-481119 GCA_003113815.1 Sphenodon punctatus
TCCCATTCTCAAAGCCTGTGAAGTTTGGGGGCTCAACTCCTCCACGGGGAGGAGATATTGATGATTCAAATGCATGAGGCCAGTATGAATTTTGACCACAAGCAATTAACGTTTAAGCTGCAATAACTTTTTATTTTCCTGATGGATATTTTTCAAACTTTGTGGATATGATGGTCCTCACAATTTACAGCCATGATGAAATTTTCAGAAACGTAGGTCAAGCAATTTTTGCAAAATTGGGGCTTCAGCAGTCGCCTGTTTATAATGAAGAGTGGCTGTAGATTTAAGTATTCAGGCAGCTGCTGCTGCCTGAAAATAAGAAACTGAAGTGAAAGTAAACTATTTTAAAAAGAGATGAATAAAGTTCAAAGGCTCTACAGATGGGAAAGGCAAAAATAAATTAAAACAAAAACAAAAGACAAACTTTAACCACCCTGGGCTTTAAATGGGGCTTGGACTTAAGGGCAAGCAACATAGGCACCTGCCTAGGGTGGCAGATTTTGGGGGGCAGCAGATTTTGGGGGGTTGGGGACTTCTGTTGTTGGATGACACCCAACAAGTGACTGTGTAACAAAATAAAACTCCTCGGAAAAAAATATAAATATATTTGAAAAATAAAGATTTTTTTTTTTAAAAATCAGAACATGTAAAAATACTACAAACAATTCCAAGTTAAAAAATAAATATAGGGTCATTTCAGACATGACAGGCCCGGAGGGCTGCCATGTTGAACCCTGGACCACGATCCATCTCAGATCCCAGTCCGTGATCAGGCCATCCGTCCTTTAGATGTGCCAGCCTGATCGCTACCAGGGATCGGGAAGTGGGAGGGGCTGCACGGTGCAACATGTGGCCACACAGCCCCACCTGCCCTCAGTGAGACAGGCGGGTGCAGAGGTCAATTAGGCCACTGTCCCTGATCCTGTATTGTGGTCGGGGCCATGATCTGGGATGGGCCAAATGTAACACATGTTACTTTTGGCCCATCCCGGATCGTGGCCACTCTAACCACGGCTCTTGACCCCCGGCCAGCTGGAAGTCAAGAACCATGGTCAAGCTTGATCCCAGCTGGGGGTTCACCGTGGTGAACATCTGGCCGGGGCCAAACAGACGTTCCCGGAAATGCCACCACCACAGGGAATCCACTGGGGTTCACTGTGGTGAAAGGCGTTTTTGTAACGTCTGAAATAACCCAAAGTAATACAATTCAGCATTGAACAACAAACCCAACACACTTTGGGGTAGAAACCCTTCTTCAGGGGTTAACATTAAAACTCAGTGGAATAGGATGGAAATCAAGAAAACAATAGTATATAAAACTCATATAACTCACAGGACACTTGTATTTGTGCAAGAAGAAATAGATTTTTATATATATATATATATTTATATTTACCCATCTTCCAAACATGGTCAAGTTCTTGAATGTCATAATAATTATAAATAGCAGAATGCTGAAATAAAACAGAAAAAAGGGGGGTGGCCGGGGAGAGAACAAATTCTATGGGCCTTTTCTTGATATAGATGTCTCCACTTTAAAAATATACACTATGAGGATTCTGTCAAAACTCCTGGAACAAATCAACTCAAGAAGCACTTATTGCCCCTAAGAAGGCCCCACCAAAAATTCTTCTGTTAAAAATGCAAACAATGTCAAAAAAGCTGTTATAGAAAAAATACTATTGTATAAAAGTCAGTCATTTTATGAGAAAAAAATACTTCCGGAATGCTATTTTACAACAAATATAACCATTTATAAGAGGGAGGAGGGGGGAAGCACTAAAAAAATAAAATGTTTTATACCTTCCTCCTCTTATCAGGAGGCAGCTCCTTCAGTCAAAACATCTCCAATTCTCCAATTTGCTCCAACTAGCAAATCAGAAAGTATCTGCAGATGTGTTTGAAGTCAGGGTGGTGAATCTACTACATTAAAAGAACCAGCTGAGATCCAAATTCTTAATTCAGGCCTAAAGGTTCAACAGTATTCAACCTGAAAATCCATTGTGCTTCTCTCCTTAATTAAAAAGAATCTCTATCTCGCACCCTGGTATCCACACTTTCTACAGTCCCCCAAAATAAAATCTGTAGTATTGGCCATTTTTGCACAGATGCGGTGGGTGTGCGACCTTTTCCATGGGTGCAAATCCACCTCCACTCATTTCCAGCCATGGAGCCTCCGTGGATGGCTCCATGGGTGGGAGATAGGTGGAGTTGGGTGTTGTGCGGGAGCGCGCACGCACCCCCACCCACCACCAGTGTTGTTTTGCACGGACGCACACCCATCCCCCTCCCACTGCTGCAGCATTTGCACAGATGCCCCACACACCAGCTCACATTCCCATTGGGGGAGTGTGGGTGTCCATGCAAAAACAGCCATTGTGACCTGCTGATGTAAAATGATTCACTAATGGTTCAGTGTTTTTTCTATTTTTTATATTACTCCTATGTCCACTGATTCTAAGTTTTAATTTCCTAGTTGGAATTGTTTGTAGTATTTGTACATTTTCTGATTTTTTTATTTTATTATTCAAATACATTTATATTTATTGATATTATCCAGCAGTCTTGTTTTGTTTCATCAGCCACTTGATGGGTGTCATCAGTGATTATGCTGCTTCCCCTCCCTTGTTTTTTTGTTTGGGCTTCTGTTCTTGGCCATGCCCACCAGGTCATGGCAACCCCTCCCCCTGCTGCTGCTGCAACCGCACTGCTTCACCCATGCCACCCACAGCCTATTCCCACCTGGAGAAACCCTATTCCACTGCTGAGTCCCCCACAAATGCACTCAGAGGTGGTGCCGAGCGTGGAGGAAGAGATCCTGCTTAAATGGTGGACTTCATTGTCTCGCTCCCTGCCTAACATGACAGCCCACGCATGCACCAGAGCTTGGGGGGGAGGGGGTTTGGCAGTCTGAGTTCCCATGGGACACTAAAATCCTAAGGCCACTTTTAGATGAGCGGGTCACCGTTGCACGACCCGCTCGCGTGATATTTCAAAATCCCACGATGTGGGATTACACGTGACGGCTGTAGGGGATCACACACATGGAAGGCAGTCACGCATAATTCGCGGTTGGTAAGTAATGCACAACCGCCTTCCATGCACGTGATCCCCTACAGTCGTCACGTGTAATCCCGTGTTGCGGGATTTTGAAATATCGTGCAAGCGGATCGCATGACGGCGACCCGCTTTTCCAAAAGCAGTCTAAGTCTGGCCCTGTCCATAGGCCAAAATGGAAATGTCAGGTAAAAAACCCCACCAGAGGTGGCAACCCTAGTCTTCCTATCACTCCAAGGACCTGCGCTGTTCTATGTTGACTGCTGACCTATACTCCTCAATCTCTGATCCTGATTTTCAGTCCCCTGGACTAGCTCTGCTCTGAACCTTATTTTGGACCTGCTCTGACCCATCTCCCTGAGTCCACTCTACCTGCCCATCTGTCCTGTTCATTACCAGTCCTTGGGGGTTTTCAGATTAGATGCTACCCTGCGTGGCCACCCATGATCCCTGGATCCAACCATCCATCTGAAGGTGGAGCAACTGAATGCATGCTTCCACGAGTCATGCAGCACTGATTCTTGGCCCCTCATGGAGCAATGCCAGGAAATCTGGAGTGTGTCATGCAGGGCAATCCAAGTGTGCGACAACTGCTTCCATGGCTGTGGCAGCCACACTGGAAGCTGCCCATTCGATTCATTCTCCATGCCTTCCACGTGTGTAGGTACTTTATGGCAGAGCCACGCGGTGACTACAGACCCCATGGTCACTTTGCTCATCTGAAAACACCCCTTCTGTCTGCTTGCCCATCTGATCTGATATGACAGCCTTTCTATCTTCCACTCTTGGTCTGTGTGCTGGTCCCTAGTCTATCCTTGATGCCCTGGACCTGGTCCTGCATGACTGATCTCCACTTATGATCTTGTACTGGCTTTATGGATCTGGTTCACAGCGCATCCCTGACACAAACCAACACCTCTCTACCTCCCTTAAAAATAAAATAAAAAATTTAAAAATTCAGGCCCTTCTCTTTTGCCGATCCTTCCTCAGAGGTGAAAAAAAAAAAATCCTTTTTGACAACATCAGGAGTTCAGATAGACCACGAATGATCCAGGAAACCCATTCTTGACATTACACAAATCACAGGGGAAGGAGAGTGAGGTAGCATTCAGCAAAAGAATAGCTGCCAAAGTCTGCAAGGATTCTGACTACAACAATGGTTCCCAAACCTTTTGCTTGTGAGACATAACGGTGCCTCATGAGACATAATTTGAACATAAATGTTCTCCCAGACAACAACAACTGGGATTGCAACTCTGTCTGCAGATTATTTATCAACCATTACACTATTTTCAAATAAAGTGTATGTATTTATGGCTCATTGCATAAACCAGGGCTGTCTTGGCATACTTTTCCCTGAGCCTTGGGCCTGTACAAGTTTTCCAGTTTGTACAGATCTTCATCTTCCTTTCCCATGATTTTTTATACTACATTTTCACAGAGGCTATTCAGCAGCATTTCAATGCTCCTCCAGAAAGGAAAGTAGAACTAAATAGGGAGGCATTGACCTATTTCCTCAGGCTTGAATTCCTTTTTCTTTTTTCATTTTTAGGTTGGTAATTTCCCCTTATAAAGATTTTTTTTTAAAGGAAAGCAATCATATCAGGAGGAATGCATGTTGACAAGCCACTACTAGCTCAAAAGAGACCGATGGAGTAATCAACCACGCTAAACAATCCTGCATACCAGACTTTTAGAAAATGTTAACCCCATTCTTTTAAAATCATAATTTGACAATAAATTAGGCAGGATAAAGAAAAGCAGCCAATCTCAAGGAAGTTTGGATCCTTTTTGAAAGGTATTCAGTTCTAACATTTCAACTGATGAGCATCAGTTTGAAATTGTGCTTTAGCTTACAGTCAAGTTCTAGACTTTGAGTAAAAATAGATGTGTAGGCAGTGTGGTGCGGTGGCTATACGACCTGGCCTGGGGTGGGAAATAGCGGCAGCCCCTCTTGGGGTCAGTGAGCATCACTGTACAAACATGCTTGACACTGGGAGAGCCATCCCACCACCTACATAACCCAGTGGTGTGGGCACAACAGACATGATTAATAAGAAGACAATAGGGCTAGGCGAATGGATCGTGGTTCAGGTTTGGTCGTTCGGTTCGGTCCGGTTTGCCCGTTTGGTTCGGCCATTTGGTTCGGCCGTTCAGTTCAGCCGTGCTCAGTTCAGTTCAGGTGTTCGGAAAAAGTATCACGAGAGCCTGTGATTGCGCCGGAAACCGGAAATTCAAGTGCGTGTGGCGCTTGTGTGGGTGAGAGCGTCTGTGTTGTGTCTGGCTGGGTGTTCAGTTTTGATTCATGTGTGGTTTGGTCTGTGTGGTGTGTGTTGGTTTTAGTTTGGCTGGTTGGTAAGTGTTGGTGGGTGCTGTGTGTTGGCTGTGAGTGTCTGTTTAAAAACATTTTTTTAATAAAAATGGAGAAGAAGGTGACCAGTGCCACCACCATTAAACGCTGGGCCTGGGGGAAGGCCAAGGTAGCAGAGCCGGTGGCGGAGGAAGAGGTTCCTCCTGCTGCTGCTGCTGGACCTTCGGTGGTGGAGGAGGAGCCAGAGCCGGCGGGCACAGGAGGTGCTGCTGCCACTGCTGCCAGGTTTGTAAACGTTTTTTTTACTTTGAGGACAAGAAACTTAAGGCTCTATCCATTAGAGTGAGCTCACTGGCATGTGGGTGGGTGCGTGGGTGGTGGGCATCAGTCAGGCACAAACAGTGGGCATCAGTGGGTAGCAGTGGATGTCTGCCACAGAGAGAGAGGGTACTGTAGTTTAGGGGGCTCTTCCAGCAGTCAGGCATGAGCACGAGCAGCACCCCCACCCAAACATGTGCCTGCCAACCATAGCAAGGGTCTCCACTCTCCAGTTGCCATCCCTACCTAGCACCCCCAAATAAGAGCAGGATTTGCATGTGCCAGCCAGGGTCTTTCCAGTTGCCATCCCTAGTGCCCCAGGGAGGGCAGGATTTTCACGTGCCAGCCAGGGTCTCTCCATTGCCATCCCTCCCTAGCAGCACCCCAAGGAGGGCAGGATTTGCACGTGCCAGCCAGGGTCTCTCAATTTGCCATCCCTAGCATACCCTAGCACCCCAAGGAGGGCAGGATTTGCATGTGCCAGTCATGGTCACCATCTCCTGTTGCCATCCCTAGCACCCCAAGGAGGGAGGGTTAGAGGCATCATCATAAATGTATGATATTACTTAGGTATTGTTTATGTGTTCCTGTTTCAGAGAGGAATTGGATGCAGGTCCCAGCACTGTTGCCACACCATGCAGGACAACAAGGCGGAGGTCAGACTCGTCAGTGCCACCCCCAGACAGTCAGCGGACAAGGTCCAATGTCTGGAAGTGGTTTGAGAAGCACGAAAAATACGCCGTCTGCAAGGTAAGGCACGGGAGCTGGAACAACAGGGAATGGATTGCCCAATGCCCTATGACTTGTTAGGAATGGAAGTCCCCTCCAGAGAGAGATTGGTCACCCACCCACTTGTGGAGGAGGCAGATTGTAGGCAGGGCTTGACACAGACCATTGGTCTGATGCAGTATGGCACTTTTATGTTCTTATCTTTTTATGTTCTTTAGATCTGTTTCAAAAATATTAAGGAGGCAGCGAGAGGGGACCACATCGGGACTAATCGCCCATATTGAAAAGCTCCACAACCTGATGGTGATGTGGCATGAGGACTCTGGCATGGCCGTGGAGCCCGAGCAACAGTGCTGGAAGAAGGGGGGAAGGCAACCCAGAAGCATCAGCATGTAAGTCCTTCCCCCTCCTCCAGCCCCGATGTGGAGTCCCCCCTGCCCCGGGAGTCTGCTGAGGACAAGGCCTTTCAGGCGGAGGTGGAGAGGACCACCCAGGACTTTGTGGCTCCCCTAAAAGTGCAAGCAGCCACCATGGAGAACCAACTTGTGAAATGGTTCCAGGTGGTAAAGGTGTGGGAACAGAAGGTGGAGGTGTACGCAGAGTACGTCTCCAAGTACCTCTCCATCAAGAGGGCCGATTTGGAGCTCCTCCACCAGTTGGTCTCCAACTGGTGGGCGGCCGTGGCAGGGGCCGTAGAATACACCGTAGAATGCAGATATGAAATGCCGGCAGGTGCACCCCCCTCCCCCTAGGTCCCCTGCACCACTTATGCCTTTCCCCCAAATTCTGGGGGGCAGACCCAAAGACTGAGTATTTAGTGCATAAGTTTCCTTTCTATTTTAAAATGTTTGGTTTTTGTTTTATAATTTTGTTCTTGTTGTTGTTGTGTAAAGTTATATTTCTTGTTATTGTTATGAGCTGACCTGTTCAATCTTTTATGCCTCTGTGTTTAAGTTCTGGCTGGCAGGTGGCAGAATCTCATACAGCTTGTTGATCCCTACCAGCAGCACCTGCCACCCCATGTAGCGTAGTTATGTAGCGGGAGCTGGTGGTCGGAGCAGCTTTTATTTCCAGCAGCTTCAATGGGCATCCACGGGTGTGTGCAGAGGAGTAGGCTGTAGACTGTTGGTGGGGGGGCAGACTGGCATGCGGGCACCGGGCTTCTGGATGCAGTGGAATGGAATGCAGCCCCCAGTGGCTGGAATGATGGTCCCAGAATCAAGTTGATGGTTCCTGGGACAGGCGGGCATGACTGATTCAGGGATAGTGGAATGACAGCCTAAAGCCTATCAGGCACACTTCATTCAATCATGCGATAGGTGGTTGCAGCAGCTACAGGAACGCACACAGGTAGGCAGGCACATATAATACATTGTTTTATATTCCATCTCATAATGGTAGGTTTGCTGCGTGCTGGATGTGGGCAATGGGCATTGGGCACATGAGCACAGATGGGAGTTCTTCCTGGTTCCAGCAGGTGGCAGCCAGGGTATCTGGATACACCTACCTCTCCCCCTCCAACCCCATCTCTCTCAGTCTAGCGGGGAGCCTCCCCCCCCCTCTCTCTGACAATATAGTGCAGGAGACAGCATGGGTGGGATCATGTCTGTCTCTCCTTCTAGCAGTGGGGAGACTTTCTCTCTCTTATTTCTCTCTCTCTCTCTCTCTCGCACGCGCATGCGCGATGAACAGAAGGTTGTGTAAAGAAAAGGTGGAATGACAATGCCCCGTGAGCAGAATGACAGGGCACAAGAACCCTGAGGGTGGGTCCTGGGCTGGGGCTAGAGTGGCAGTTTCTAGATATTGGACAGCCCTCCCTGTCTGTAACGTAGGCCCCAGAACCCTGATGGTGGGTCCTGGGGCAAGAGTGGCAGCTTCTAGATATTGGACAGCCCTCCCTGCCAGTAACTTGGCTGCATAACCCTGAGGCATTCCAGTCCTGGGGCTGGAATGGCTGTTTCTTGATATGGGGGACCGATAGCGCCTCTGTGCGAGGAATTATGGCCCCAGACCCATGATGGTGGGTCCTGGGTCTAGAGTGGCAGCTTCTAGATATTGGCCACAGCCCTCTCTCCTGTAACTTGGCCCCAGAACCCTGCCAGTGGGTCTTGGGGCTGAAGTGGCTGTTTCTTGATACAGTGGAACAAAGGCTCTCTGTGCGAGGAATGATGGACCCAGAAATCTGATGCTTGGCATCTGGGGCTAGAGTGATCAGCTTCAAGATATTGTACACCTTCCCTGCCTGTAACTTGGCCCCAGAACCCTGGTAGCGGGGTCCTGGTGCTGAAGTGGCTGTTCCTTGATGCGGTGGAAAGACATCACCTCCATGTGAGGAATGATGGTCCAAGACCCACGACGTTGGGTCCTGGGGCTAGAGTGGCAGCTTCTAGATATTGGCCACAACCCTCCCTTCCTGTAACTTGGCTCCAGAACCCTGAAGGTGGGTCCTGGGACTTGAGTGGCTGTTTCTTGGTGCAGTGGAATGAAGGCTCTCTTTGCGAGGAATGATGGCCCCAGACCCATGATGGTGGGTCCTGGGGCTAGAGTGGCAGCTTCTAGGTATTGGCCACTGCCCTCCCTCCCACTAAACGTGGCCCCAGAACCATGGCGGTGGGTTCTGGGGCTGGAGTGGCTGTTTCTTGATGCGGTGGAATGACATCGCCTCTGTGCAAGAAATGATGGACCCCAGAACCCGTAGCACAGCCAGCATGGGCGGCATTGGCAGCAGCAGCAGCAGCAGACATTGAATTGCAGGGGTGCAGAACCCATGTCACAGACCGCAGAGTCAGCTTTGGCAGCAGACATTGGATTTCCCAGAGGCAGCATTGGCACCTGTTGCAGACATTGGAGTGCCTGGGCACAGGACCCGTGGCATGGACAGCAGAGGCAACACTGGCACTAGCAGCATCAGACATTGGGTTGCCCAAGCACAGAACCCATGGAACAGCCGAGACAGCAGCAGCAGGATTTGCCTGTATACAGCACCCATGGACCCAGGATGGCAGGATTTGCCAGGGAATAGCTCCCATACAGCAGCAGACAGCAGCAGCAGGATTGTGTGGGCACATTTGGATTGGCCAGGGCAGAGCACCCATGGACCAGCAGACAGCAGCGGTGGGATTACCAGACCAGTGGTGCAAATCACCCAGGGTTGCCAGGGTAGGCAGACAGGCACTGTGTTGTGAGAGGCAGGGATACTGAGGCAGGGGTTCAAGCTTTTCAACCTGGGTGGGTGGGCAGGCAGCGTGGCATGAGCAGAAGGCAGGCAGACTGAGGCAGACTTTGATCTAGACCACCTGGGCAGGCTGCAGCATGGCATGAGCAGAAGGCAGGCAGGCAGACTGAGGCAGGGTTCAAGATTTGCAACCTGGGTGGGTGGGCAGGCAGCATAGTATGAGAGGCAGTAAGGAAGGCAGGCTGGGACCTTGGTAGGGCACTCAGATAGGCTGGCAAGGACTGTGCAGTGTTAGAGAGAGAGAGCCAGTCAGACAGGATGGCTGAGATCATCATGCTACAGGCCAGATGGCAGGCTTACAGTTTCTCAATGCCACCCTGCAGCATGCAGTCAGTCAGATAGGTCAGCCGAGACCATGTAGTATGAAAGAGAGGGGGGGGCAAGGAGGGTGACACTGAAGCAGTGGGAGGGTGGGACAGCAGACATTGGTTGCCAGGGTACAGAACCCTTGGCACAGATAGCATATAGGCCTGGCCTGGTGGCCATTGTCACTATCAGCAGCAGACATTGGTTGCCAGGGTACAGAACCCTTTGCACAGACAGCATATAGGCCTGGGGGCCATTGGCACTAGCAGCAGCAGACATGGGTTGCCAGGTCAGGAAGTCAGGTGGCGTGGTATGAGCAGTAGTCAGGCAGACTGAGTCAGGGTTTGAGCTTTGCAACCTGGGCAGGTGGGCAGGCAGGCAGTATGGTATGAGAGGCAGGAGGGCAGGAGGGTTTGGGCAAGCTTTGAGCTAAGCAACCTGGGTGGGCAGACAGACACCTTGGCATCGGAGGCAGGAAGGCGGACTGAGGCATGCTTTGAGCTTGGCAGCAAGCTGGGCGGGTAGACAGGCAGCGTGGCACGGGAGGCAGTAGGTCAGACAGGCTGGGACATTGGCAGCAGGGCACTCAGATAGTCTAGCAAAGATTGTGCAGTGCAAGAGAGCAAGAGCCAGTCAGCGTCACATAGGCGGGCTGAGATCTTGTAGCCATAGACCGGCTGGCAGGCTTACAGTTTCTGTCCAAATGCCACCCTGCGTCATTAGGTCAGTGAGATAACGGCGGCCGAGATTGTCTAGTATGAGAGAGAGAGAGAAAAAGACAGACAGACAGACAGATTTAGGGGTTTGTTATTATTGTGAGTTGTTTTGTGTCGGGTTTGAGGGGGAAGGGGCTGTTTGGGTGAAGGGTATATTGAGTGGTGGGTTTTGTTGAGGGGGGAGGCCGAGCACCAACCCCTGGTGGCAGCAGGGGAAGGTGCTGGGGGAGGTGAGGTTAGGATGGGGGGGATATTTAGATTGTTGCTGTATTATTGTAAAGTTTGTGGACAATAGATTCCCCCTCCTGGTGAGAGCAGGAGGGTAGGGGGAGTTGATGGGGTCCTTCCCTGGTGGCAGCAGGGATGAAGCATATGGATGGGATGCTATGGATAACTGTGATATATTGTAATAATATTGATTTATTGTTGTTGTATTGAATTATGTGAGGGAAGGAGAGGGTATAGTTAATGACGAGAGATTACCTTATATGTTATATTGCAACAATTGAGGGGTTATTTAGGTTATGTTGTTTTGTACTGAATTATAATTGTTATGGTTCCTTGTATGTTTCTACCTTTGTTGTTAGTCGCCTCGAGTCACCATAGGCGAGAGAGAGCAGGATACAAATAAAAGGTAAAAGGGGAAAGTGTGCAGTCACTGCCAGGTAGGCATGCTGGGCATTTCTGGCAGACCACAGGTCAGTGGTGAAGTGGACCGTAGCCACCCCCAGCCCCTGCCAGCTGCTCCCTCACCCGCTCCTTCAAAGCCCTGTAGAGCTGTGGCACCACAGTCCGACTCAGGGTGGAGCGGGAAGGCAGCTTAAAGTTGGGAGCCACTGGAAGCCCTTGTCCTCCACAATTGAGAAGGGCTGCCCATCCAGGGCAATCATCTCGGCCAACATGCACTTTTCTTTCTCTTGGAAGCCAGTGCCACGGCGACCTGCTGATAGCCTTGACAGATCCCCCCAACCCAGCTCCTCCATGGTGGACTGACGGTGCTTCTGGGGAGGCTCCTGCTGCTGTTCTGCCCCCCTAGCAGGAGGAATACTGCTCCTGCTGCTAGAGGCAGCAGTTGGTGCTGGTACAGGACGCTTGCCCGCTAAAGGAGCTGGGCGTCTGGCCGCTGCAGTTGGGAACTCACTTGCATCCACTTCCCCTGACTTCCCACTGATCAGCAGAGTATTGTAGCATGACTTTAGGTGCCTTGCCATTGCCATTGTCCCCAGGTTGTTGAGCATCTGCTCACGCTTTACCACCTTTTTGTACACAGTGCACTGCACCTCCCTGGGATCATCTGCCTGCACCTGCTTAAAATGATCCCAGACTGAGGATTTTTTTCCCCTCCTGCCTTCTGGCCCACCCCGGGTGACACACTGCTGTCAGCCCTGCTGGAAGGGGGAGAACTTGGTGGCACTGGAGACACAGCTATGGGAGGAGGCTCAACCATCACCTCAGCTGCAGACATCTCCTCTGCAGCACTAGTGTCTGCCTCTGACTCACTGTCCATGATCACGGTGATGTCCTGTGAAGGGGAGTACTGGGACCCTGAGGCTAGACTTCCCGTGCCCGCCATGCTGCTAGCACTCTCACTGTGCCCCCCTCTATAGCTTCTAGTGCTGCTGCTGCTGCTGCTACTCCTCTCCCTACTGACATTGCCCAGGGATTGGACCCTGCCTCTAGTAGCCGGGGTGGGATACACCAGTTCTGGACTGCTGGGAATTGCCTCAACAGTGGGGGACATAGGTGGCCCTGGAGGAACATTGGAAGCAGCACCAGCACCTGCTCCAGCACCACCACAAGCAGAGACAGATGCAGCCTCAAGTCTTGCAGGCCTTCCAGTGCCCTGCGTGGCAGTGGAGGAGGGCACTGCCAGGAGGTGACGCTGAGTAACTGAAGCCTGTTGCCCTAAAGCAGGCCAATGGAGTTTGGGGCGTGGTGATGTGCTCGGACTACTGCTGCTGCCTGCTGCCACTCCCCTAGGCACGGCTCCTGTCACCACTGGCACGTGCCTCATTGCCTCCCCTACGGGCAGCAGACCGGCCTCTCCTTCCCTTCTCCATTTCTCTCTCCAAACTAATGTGTTTATATTGGTTTTTTAGTTTTTTTTTTTAAAAGTTATCCAAATGTTTTATCTAATATTATATATCGATCTCTACACTAAATCTAACTACTATTAACTATTCTAAAACCTATTGAACTAAATGGAATATCCTAATAATTCACTACAAAGGCCTTGTCCTACAAACACACTGTATCTCTATCTATCTCTATAACTAAGCTAACTACTATGTATATCTATCCAGTAGCTAACTATCTAATAACTATCTATCTATATATACAATGTTACACAGGGGGAAACACAAAGAACACAGGGAGCAGTACAAAACTGAAATGAAAATCAATCAAATAATAATCCTACTCTAAATAAATCCCAAACTTAAAACAGGGGAAGGGAATAATCAGGGATGGAATAAGAGGGAGAGGGAAAGGATTCAATGGAGGGGGAAGGGAGGAAGGAAGGAAGATTGAACAGAGGGAACACAGGGAGGGGTAAAAACAAAAAATAACACCTAAATCTATCTAAATAAATGATAATATGGAGGTAAATGGGTTGGATGGGTGAAATAGGAGGAGGATGGCAGTGGATTAGGAATAGGAAGGAACAAAAACTGCTGACAGGGAGGGATCCTTCTGAACCGCCTGCTGTTCAGGAACAGTGACTAGCTCAGAAGGTGTTGGGAAGGGGGAGGTAATCAGTTTTGTTTCTTTTTGCGTCCATCTCACCGCAAACCCCATTGGTTCCATGCAGCCTAGCCCGTGGCTAATCGTAGACTGTGAAGCCAGTGGTCTGAGGCGAAAAGGGATGGTGATTGGGCAGGCTGGCTGCTACTCCAAACCTCTCCACCCCTGGTGCCTGGAAGTCTGCTTCTCAGTTGACTCCCCTTCCCTGTCACATTTTGCCTACCAGAGACACGTTTTTGCCACCCAAGCTCACCCAAACACGATCCGAACTGACAGAACGTTTTGGTCATTTCGACATTCGGAATCGAGCTTAGTTCGGTCAGTTCATGTTCAGATTCGGGTTCGGGTTCAGTCATCTGAACTGGCCGAGTTTGGGCCGAACTCCCGTACCACGTTCTCCCATCCCTAGAAGACAACAGTCTTGCACATAATTCCAAATAAAGTACATCAACACAGCTCTCTTCTCAACCAATCTTTTAGTTTCATCAATAAAAAAAATTAGATTGGTTAGGCAAGCCTCTTTTCCATAAAACCATGCTGACTGACATGTTTTCACTGCCAGAGAGTGTCCCTATCATCTCTTGGGCTGCGACACCTGATGAGGCAATGAGAAAAATGGCATTGTGACTTTTTTCATTATATAGCTAGATGACATAGAAATTAATCTCTTCAAAGAAGTGTCACTTCTAAGAGTTGATCTTATCATACTTTAGCATTTCTCAAACTTTGGAAAAGCTACATTACTTTCCCTCTTTCAGGAAAATGAAAGCAATCACAACTCCAACGTCTCTCTGCCACATGATGTTAAAGGCATGTGGATCATGTGCATATAGTTTCCCATTCTTCTTACCTAGTCTTCCGTACTTAACAGAGGTGACAAGGAGAAGTCATATTCAGTATAATGTCAGGTATTCCGTATAAACTCTGATCTCAGTTGAGTTTAATTTTTTACCTTGTGTACACTGACCAGCCAACATCATTGTAACCATTGTTAGTGACCAAGTTCAAATGGATCTTAAACATACTGATGAATGTCTGACATTATTAATTGCACAGTGGGTTGTTTTCCAAGCAAAACCTTATTAGACAAATTTAAGATTAGATTTATTGTATAATCAGAAAAGATATTTTTAGGCAACAGCCCAGATGTATTATTCATTTGGCTTCTATAATGTTATTGCAGTTTCTTCTCTCTATGTGGTAAGATCCAAAAATGTATCACTGACGAGACAAATCCAAATTAAGAATCCAAATTAAAAACAGATTATGACTAACACATGGAAGATTTCCTTGGCAACACAATATAACTATTTGAAATGATAAGTAAATAGACATGCATTTTTTGGTATACCAAGAAAGGAAATTATATGTACGCAACAAAACCAAATTCTTCACAATCACAGTTCACAGAAAACTATTAGAATACTTTAAATTATGCAGACTGAAATAAGTCAATAAACCTTCATATCATATACAACAGGATCGATCAAACTAGCATTCAATGAATATTTTTTATTTTGAGTCTTATATGCAATATTTTTATATAGATTATGATCACTAGAATATCTAGAAGACTAGAATCCAAGGCTGCAGTAAATGATTTCTAAAGCAAGGCTAATGAGACTATAGTTAATGCATACTGTTAGAATACAAATGTGGACTTGCTCTCTGTTTCTTTTCACTGTTTCCAATTTGTTCATCACTTCTTCTTCTACTACTAATAATAATTTCTATAACGCTGCTAGGCATAGACAACTCTTTAAAGTCACAGATTTTGGAAACAGTTCCCTGGCCTGTGGGCTTACAATCCAAGGCCCTTATCTAATAGGTGCAACTGTGTGGGAGGATGGGTGGGTGGGCGGTGTGTGGAGGTGCATTCCCACGGACCCCCACCTACCTCCATGCACAGAGCATTGGACGTTGATGCCTGTTGCTCCATGCATGGATGATGGGTGGAGGTGGGTGGAGAGTGGGAGCACACACGCATGCACCCCCACCCACCGCCCGCAGCATTCCCCCGGGGTCCACTGATCCCCCCCCCCTGCACCCGCTGCAGTGAAAATGACCTAAGGTCATTTTCACATGGGCCATGGTGGATGGGTGGAGGCAGCAGCAGGTGTGTGGTGCATGGGCGACTGTTCCCACAGTTGTTAACCCATATCCTCCCACCTCCACCCATCGAGCAACCACCATTCTGACTAATTGCTCTGTGGATGTGTGGTGGATGGAGGTGGGTGGAGATGGGTGGAGTGTGGGAGCACACACGCACACGCACCCCCACCCACCACCCATGGCGTTCCCAAGGATGCTGCACACCCACCCACTGCAGCGTTCACATGGACGCTCCCCCCCATCCACACACGTGTGAAACGGGTGTCCATGTGAAAATGGCCTAAGATGAACAAGAGTGAAGGGAAGACAGGGAGACATGCACACATTTCCATTTTACAAATGGGGAACTGAGACCAAGAGCTTGTGACTTGCCCCAGGCCACCCAGTGAGTTCTTGGCTAGGGCAGGATTTGAACCCTGGCTTATCCACTATTCTACTCTTTTCCTATTTAAATTTAGCTGTGGACAATGGTTTTCATCACTGTAAGATTTTGAACATGATTTTGTTTTCATTGTAAGCTTGTCATTTCAAATCAGAATACTTTCCAAAGAAAAGGTTAACTTCTGATTGACCAATATTTCTTGAAGCATATGAGTAATATGTTGTTTAGTTGAGTGCAGAATGCAGATACATGTGCATATACTGATATATGTTTATCTTTCTCTATAAACAGGATCATAACCCCTTCCTGAAAACCTACTTCTTCCTTCAGGTTTCCCTAGCCCCCCATCCCGACAGAGTGCTGCTCTCTGATGTTCCCTCTATGGCTTATCATTAAGGATCCCCTTCTCCACTGTAACTAAGCTAAATACAGGCAGGGCTGGCCTCAGGGTTTGTGAGGTCATGTGCAAAGTCTTGATGTGGGGCCTAATTTGCATAACTAGGCCGCACCTAATTATGCAAATGTTTACATTTACATAAAATCTACTCCCTCTGGACAGGAAGGATTCCCATTCTCCACCCCTTCAAGCGGCCATAGACAAGAATGGTCTCCCAATGCTTAGAGGGAGGACTCCTATACGCTAAACGCCTAACAGAGAAAGGGCTCACTGTCAAGTTCCAGGTTAATGAATGCACAATCCAAAAAGGGACAAGGGTCCTAGCCGGAGTCTATGCAGATGGACACCTGTATTGCTTAAGTGCAACCAAGGAACAAGCAAAACTCACTGCACATGAGCAACAGATTGCATCAATGCCTGGGTCACAGGCACCCAGAAAGTATAAAGGAACTACAAAGACAGCAGCTGACAAAAGACCTGATAGTAACAGCATGTCCCTTGAACATGAGATGTGAATGCTGTATCAAAACTAAAGTCACCAGAGCAATGCTCCCCAAGGCAAGCCAGACAAGAACCTCCAAGCCACTTGACCTCATACACAGCGATGTGTGCGGCCCCATGAAAGTACCCACACCTGGAGGGAACAGATACATAATGACATTCATAGATGACTACTCAAGATACACAGTCACATACCTCATGAAGCATAAGGATGAAGTACTGGAAAAA
>QEPC01000665.1:46638-74146 GCA_003113815.1 Sphenodon punctatus
CCCTGCCCCCCTTGGGGAGAGACCCCCTCCACTTCCCCAGGGACCCCCAGCTCCTCCTGCCCCCCTTGGGGAGAGACCCCCTCCACTTCCCCAGGGACCCCCAGTTCCTCCTGCCCCCCTTGGGGAGAGACCCCCTTCCAGACTCCCCAGGGTCCCACCTCCTCCCTGCCCCCCTTGGGGGAGAGACCCCCTCCACTTCCCCAGGGTCCCACCTCCTCCCTGCCCCCCTGCAGGAGTCCTATGGGGCTTGTTTTAATGGGAACCCCGAACCAGGGTGCTCAGAGGCTCCCAGGTATCCCCGCTCCATATGAAGTGGGAGGGGTGGCCTAATCCTGGATTTGTGGGTGTTTTGGCAGGAGGCTCATCTGTGGGCATCTCACTTGAGTTATTGGGGGTGTGTGCGCATGTAGGGATGGCAGAAGTCCATTATTTTAAGCTATCTATTCAGAACATCCTACCCCATAGAAGAATTACCCCCCAGCTTTTCGGGGCCCCATAAAAGAGACGATGCCCCCCCCCTGTAGCTTTGCAGAGCCCCATAGAAGGGACACCCATTGCAGCTTTGCAGAGCCCCATAGAAGGGACACCCCCTCTCCGCCTCCAGCAGCTGTAATTTCAGCAATATGTTTGGGGCTGAACAGTCCTGGTTAGAGATGGATCCCTGCCCCAAGGTGCCTGCTATCTAGGTTGGACAAGGGAGAAGGAAACAATGGAGCGGAGGGTGGGGGGGCAGGCAGATCTTCATGAAATTGAGAAGTTGCAGGAAAGGGGACTTTTGGGGGGGGGGGGGATAAGATGGTCTATGGAAAAGCATAACTCCGCCTCCTGTGGGGCTCGCATATTAAAAGCACACTTGAGACATGGGGTGAAAACAGACATACATGTAACTCCGCTTTAACATGTCTCATGCGTGTTGCAGGGCTGTATTGGTGTCCTATCCAGCCCTGCAACATGCATAAGAAATGTTAAAGCGGAGTTAAGGTGCATGGGTAGCAGCATCTGATTGCTAGATGTTTCTCACGGACTGGCCTCCAGAGGGGGATAAAGACTGGTTTACATTGGACACGGGAAGAGAGCAGTCTCTAAACCAAGTCCTCCGACTTCTCACACCTGCCTGGTGTCTAGGCCGGGTGTTCAAAATCCAAGTGTTGCAAATGCTCTCTGTCTTTACAATAGGCCTAACCCCCAGATCCAAACACTCCTCCATTTGAGATGATGAGCCAGGCCTGAGTTTTGCAGCGGGAGAGCTAATCCGAGAAAACACCAACTTCCTTTTAAAATGTTGTTTATTCTGTTAAAAAAACAAAACAAAACCGCAGAACTGGCTGGATGAATATTATAGCCGAGATCCCAGTGTGTGTGTGTGTGTAGCAGGGCCGGCCTCAGAATGTGCAAGGCCCAGGGCAAAGCTAAAAATGAAATGTGGGGGTCCCTGGGGGCGGCACCCTTCCCCTGTGACTCTGACCCCTTGGGGCACCCTCTGTGGGGCCCGAGAGTTGGCCATGTTTGGGGCTCCGCTGGAAGGGAGTGGCTGTGCTGGTGAAAACAAGGCTGACCTTGGAAGGAGAGCGAATAATGGGGTCCAGGGTAATAGGGTACCGTTCTTTCCCTAGCATGTAGGTGAACAGCTAGGGTGTTGGACTTGGATCTGGGAGACGTGGGTTCAAATCCTGGCTTAGCCATGAACTCGCTGGGTGGCTGTGACAGGGATGGGCTCACCTGGGGTAAGTCCTGGCAGGATTAGGGCCCCAACAATCAGGGAATTAGCTCGCAGTCTCCACACAGTCCATATCTAGGTAGAATTCCTGCCTATACAGTGTCACCAGTTCTCTGGGTTCCCCAGGCCAGGCACTCTCCCTCTGCAACCCAGCAAACCCCCTCTGAGCCTAAAGGCCAAGCTCTGTCTAGTTCCTCCCACCTCTCCTTGCTCTGGGCTCAGGCTTTAACTCTCTCTGGGCTGGCTCTGCTACGTCCTTCACACAGCTGCTGCTCCTCAGGTGCTGTCCGCCAATCTGCGTAGCGCCTGCCAGCCAAGCTAGCACCTGTAACCATGCTAGTGCTAGGCTGGTGTCCCACAGGGACTCTGCTGTCTTACAGTGGCCTTGGGCAAGTCTCTCAGCCTCAGTTTTCCCATCTGCAAAATGGCCCACCTTGCAGGGTGGTTGCGAAATAGATCAGGCCTGCAAAAAAAAAACCTGAGTAACAAAAAGTGCTGTTTAAATGGTAGATAACGGTGGCATGTAACCAAGGTCTCTCGAATGAATGAAAAGAGCAGCTGAATTACTGGGAGAGCTTCTCCGCCTGCCTCCTCCTCGGTCTACACAGAGAGTGATTTCAGACGTTACGTTTTTGGCATTCACCACTGTCAACCTCAGTCAAACGCGCGGGGTGGTGGTGAAAGCGCCGTGCGTGTCTGTTTGCTCGCATCCAGATGTTCACCGCAGTCAAACGCGGCCCGGGGTGAAGCTAACCACGCTTCGTGCGGTCGGGGCGGGAGGAGGTCCTGAATTGTGGTGAATGTCCACCACGGCAGGGGTGAACGAAATGTAACGTCTAAAGGGAAACCCCGAAGCCGCGGTGAAAGGAAACGACCGCGGGCCGTGGTGACGGCACGCAGCGTCGCTGCTAGGCAACCAACAGCAAGCGGTGGCCATGTTTGCGTCCGCGTACTCCCGGTGCATTCTGGGGCTCAAACCGCGGTACTCGCCACCGCGGCACGTCTGTTGGGTTCCCCCGGCCTGTGGTCTCTCCGGTTGGCCCCGGGCGGTGGTGTCGCCCCTGTCACGTCTGTTGGGGCCGCACGGCTCACCCCGGCCCGCGGTGAAGCAATTGACACCGGGGTGGGATTCGCTGTGGTGAATTTCACCACGTCACGTCTGAAATCACCCAGAGAGGAGATCTTTGCAAAGCAGGGTGGACAGTTCCATGATCCTAGGTGAGGTGACTGGGGGAGACTCAATCCTTGGGGTAAGAGACTCGTATTAATACCTTGCTCTGTGTCCAGACACTGAAAGGGGAGGGAGAGAGAGGCAGCATGTGGAAGGGTTTGGCGGCTTTCTGGGGTAAGGGAAGCCTTCCTCAGCTGCCTCTTCTACACAGTCAGGAGTTGCCTTCTCTACAAGGATCCTGTTTCCTGTCTTGAGAAAGCAGGGCAGACGGGGGATCTTGCCGGCATCTTGGTATGCTCCAAGTTGCTGTGGGGCCATCATCAAGACATGTTTTAAAGCAGAGGTTTTTATTTGTTAAAATATTAACTTTTTATTGAGTTTTGAACTATACCAAGTAGAATAAAATAAATTGCTTTTACAGCATCTTCAAAAATACAGCGTCGGATGATAATTAATGTTCTTGATTAGTGTTTTGTCATAAATGACGTATCATGAACAAATCTGGAAGAAGAGAATAGAACAGAAGAACCTCAATATTACGACTGTTGTTTCTAGAGCACGTCTAGGCGTACCCAGCACTTTACAGTCACAGGTTTTCAGAGACAGGTCCCTGCCCAGTGGGTTTACAATCTAAGATGGACACGGGTGGGGGGAACACAGGGAGAGACAGACAGACACAGGCACGTTCCCATTTTACAGATGGGGAACTGAGGCTGAGAGGTCACGACTTGCCCAAGACCACCCGGTGAGTTTATTGGCAAGGGGGACATTTGGAACTTGGTCTTCCAGATCTAAGCCCAGCACCTTATCCACTACACCTCACTGGCTCTCCTACCTCAGCCCCAGGGGCCAAATGCGGCCTATGGCTAGTTTTTATTTGGCCCCTTTTCCAGTGCCTGGATTGGCCCCTGGATCTCATTCCTACCCCCAAGCACCGGAAGACTGATCTCAGAGCAACTTGGGAGCAGAGGTGAGGGCCTGCACACAAGGACAGGGGACGGAGCCATGGCACAAATCCATGATCTGGACCTTCCTCTTCCTGAGCGCAGCCCCCCCCTTAAATATTCCTGCCCCCAAATTCTATGTGACCCTTGGAGCTTGTACTCATTTTCAAGTGGCCCCTGGAAGGTCATCATCAAGTTTATTGTGGTGGCAGTGCCTGAACAGCAAACAATAATAAGAGAAGCAAACGAATAGCACAGTCCCAATTGGAGAAACCATCAGAAACAATAGGCAAAAGGTAATAAAAATAGAATTGAAGCTAGCCCAGATGCTGCTTTCGTCAGTTTGATTGCCGTCCAGCAAAACATGGCAACGTTTGTGGCGATACGAATATCGGTATCAACAAGGAGTGCCCTCAAGACTTCCCGCTGACTAAAAGATGACGGTGTGTTAATAACAACAGGGTCTAGAAGAAAAACACCGGGGAGGGGGAATATAATCCAAACCGACGTGATACAGAGACTCAACAGTATGTTGAGAACAGAAAGGGCATAACCTTTGTACATATGGGCAGCCTGGCGTATCGACCCTCTAAAATCGATGACGGTAAAGAATTTAACCGAGCCAAGGTAAAAGAAGATCTATAGCCCCAGACCATAAGAGCTGACCAATAGGAAGCGCTAGATCTATTAGATTTAAGCGCAGCCAGTATTTCAGACTAGCACACTTGGCTTGACCCCTGGAAGGGAAGACGTTCCCCATGCCTGAAATAGAGGAAGAGATCAAAGGGGAGGGAAGCCAAGGTTGAGATCAAATCACAAAATTCTATTCAGTCATTTCTAATAAGTCACCCCCCACCCCTCCCCGTATGCTTGAGAACATATCCTGGGTGTTTGTGTTGCGGGATACAATTCTTTCCCTGGTGGCCAAGTCCACCATGTCGACGATGCACCGGTCTTCTCTTGTTGGGCATTTCCCATTTCTAAAGGATTCCCGTCTTCAATGTAATTTTACCGTTGACCGTCTCATCCGGTGGCCCCTAGGGAAGATGCCTTTTGGCACCAGTCATTGTAGCCATTCAACCCAGAGAAGGATTGCGAGGGCAGGGAGCTGTTCTGCCCGGCTACGGTGGGCAGGGGTAGGTTGCCCTGGTCATGAACATGGCAACACCATCCAATCAGGGGGTTGGACTACATGGCCCTTGAGATCCCTTCCAGCACTCTGATTCCGGGTTGTGAAGTCACCGGAAGGCCCCAACGCTCACCCTCTTTGAAGTAACCTCTCCCATTGTTCCCCTGTCAAAGGGTGAAGGAATAGGAGGTACCGGGCAGACTAGAATGGGGGCTTTCAAGCCACTGGTGAGCAAACAGTTTTGTTTACTTTTAGACGGTTTGATGTTGGAGGCAAGGTGCAACATGGATCTTGTTTCTGTCATCTCTCCGCACCCCCCCAAGCCCCCGCCCAGTAGCTCGTTCCTGTCTGCCTCCCCCAAGGCTGTGGAATGGGTAATTGTAACAATAGGCCCAGCAAATGCCAAATAGCTCAGTGAGCGAGCTGTTGACAGAGCCAGGTATCCGTTTACCCCTCAGGCGTTTAACAATCGCCGCATTCATGAAATAAAATATATTGGCGGGTGCTTAATGCTGCACCCAAGCCCGGTTGAGAAATAATGGTTATAATTATCCGCTCGCAGCCTTTCCTGCAGAGGCCACCCTGGCTGGAAGCTCGGGCGCGCCGGCCGTGTTGCCAGAAAGTAGCCTGACTTGTCTTTTCTGAGGGGCCCGGTTGTTAGCAACGGGCCTAGGTTGGGAGCTGCGGAGCCGTCGCTGTTTCAACGCAAACTCGCTGGAAGCCGGTTTGAAGTCTGTGACGATCGGACGGGGGCCCAGCAGCATGCGAGAAATGAATTCTGGGGTCAGGAGAACCCCTTTCCTCCTGGAAACTTACCTCGTCTGTTGGGCTTCCAGTAGCTCCTCACCTCCACAAGCTGCTCATTGATGGTCCTCCTACCATCCTGTTGCTCTGGGTCCCCTTCTCTCCTTGTAGCTAGGCCCGTACACCTGCGACTTCTCAGCTTCTTGAACGTACGCCTGGCTGTTAACAAACGAGACGTCAGCCCACACCAGGTGGGTGCCCACCGGCCACGTGGCCTCCACCCACCAGACAAGCAGCTAGCGCACCCAGCGGGACCCCTGAGAATGCGGGCGAATGCAGGTAACATGTGCCCACAAGTCCGCGCCCCGTCAATTAGATTGCTGTGGAACAGCCACTAAGAACGTCACCCTGTGTGCCCAGGTTGTGTGGTTCAGAGCCGGTGGTGGAACTTGCAGTAGAGTCTTCTTGGCTGATCTTAGAGGCCGTGGAGGGACATCAGGAGGGAGACAGCTCTCCCTTGAATTGTGCGCAGAATGCTACTGGCAGCCGACGCAGACTCTGAAGCACCGGTGTAATGTGCTCCTGGTGACACAGCCCCTTCAGGAGGCGAGTGGCCGCGTTCTGCACCAGCTGCAGCCTCAGAACGGTCTTCAAGGGCAGCCCCATGTAAAGCGCATTGCGGTAGTCCAGCCTCAAGGCAAGGTCATGAAGACCTGGTTGACTATAGCCAGGTTCATATCGGAAAGAAAGGGTCACAATCTTCTCATCAGAAATGTAGAAATGTCTTGTAGGGAAAGGCTGTTATTACTGTAGTCGTTGTCCAAAGGCATGCGTCTAGAGAGGCTAGGTCAGGGGCTCTAAGAAGCGGGACTCCTGGTTTCTACTGTCTCACCCTGTGGCCTTGGATGAGCTGCCGTTTGTGCTGGAGTTCAACCCCCTGAAGAGCAGATGGAGTGATGTTTATCAGCTTTGCCAGGAGGGTGATGAAGCATGATTCATTAGTGTTTGCAAAGCACTCGGAAACCCTCGAGCTACAAGCACTGGCTAAGTGCAACGTATTATTAGAATTAGTTCTGAGAGGTCCTTATCTCTCCCTGCAGGTGGGTTGATCAGAGATGGCTTTGGGGCATCGTCAAAGCAAGTTGGGTCTCCAAAACGTCCCAGGACCGTGAGTGCGGTCACAGCTCATGCCAATTCCCTTCTTTGGCCAGTGCATTCAGGAGAAGGGAGTAGTCAATGTCCAATTGAAGCAAGAAGAGGCGACAGTGTTCCTCAACCAGCTTCACAACCCCACCCCACAAAACCCACCCAAAACTACCTACCCACCCAACCCCCTCTCACACCTCTACCCCCTATCCCCTTCTGCTAAATGCCTTTTCAAATAAAAAAGTCTTCCACCGCTTCTAGAAGATGCTCAGGTTCGGGCCCAAACAAACCTCTGGGGGAAGGGAATTCCAGAGCACCAGGGGAGCAACCGAGGACGCCCCCCTGCTGGCCCTTGTCGTACGAACACGGCTAACAGACGGTCCGCACAGGGAGGCGCTCCCAGCCGATCACAGGGGCCGCAATGGGACATGGAAGGGCAGACGGTCTCTCAGATACGTGGGGCCCAGGCTGTTTAGGGCTTTAAAGGTCAAAGTCAGCCCCCTGAATGGTGCCCAGAAAGCTATTGGCAGCCAGTGCAGACTCCGTAGCACCGGTGTAATGTGCTCCTGGTGACTCGTCCCCCAAAAGGAGCCGCGCCGCCGTGTTCTGCACCAGCTGCAGCTTCTGAACAGTCACCAAAGGCAGCCCCATGGGGAGAAAAATCCTTTCCCGTTGATTGGTGCCAGCCACTCTCTTCTTTAACTTTCAAAACAACCTGGCCTTTTTCTGTTAAATATACTACCATCACTTATCATTTCTGTAGCGCTACCCAGACATATGCAGCGCTCGACAGATTTTTAGACAGGTCCCTGCCCCAGTGGGCTTACAATCTAAGATGGACAAGGGTGACGGGAACACAAACATATTCCCATTTTACAGATGGGGAACCGAGGCTGAGAAGTTGTGACTTGCCCAAGGCCACCCAGTGAGTTCATTGACTAGGAGGAGATTTTTGAGCCTTGGTTTCCCAGGTCCAAGTTCAGCACCTTCTCCACTACCACCACACTGGCTCTCCTGTGGGATTTAAGCCACTATGTAGGATCCAGAACCCAGCTCCAAAGTTCTTGGGTGTCTGGATTTGGCCCAGAGTTTCCAGTTGCATCCTGGATTCATAGATTCTAAGGTCAGAAGGTACCGCTTGAGATCATCTAATCCGACTTCCTCTCTAGTCCAGGATAATTCACTAGATCAAGAACCACCCCAGTCTCTCTCACTTCCCAAGCCCAGGTGGATGTGACCAGTTAAGTCACCTCCAGGTGCTCTCTAAGAAGAGTTTGTTACAATAATTATAGGCCCCACTGAAATGGGTTTGTGTGGCAAATGACTTTGGAATCGCCAGTGGGCACTTGATGCACTTTTGGGAGATACTGGAATTGTGGTGACTCACAGTCTTCCGTATTTGGTGTGTCTGGTCTACTCAAGAGGAATTATGTAAGTGACTGAGAATTAGGCTAGGGAGGGATAAGCATCATGAGTGGCTAAGGGTAACCTCTGCCATCATCATCATCATCATCATCATCATCAACCAGCCTTGATTCAAGGGTTGGTGGCATGATGAACTCTTTGGCTGTTTTTACATGGATGCCAAATCTGAAATAATGTGTCTCAACCTGGGTTTAAATGTCCATCTAACACCGAATCTTAGTTTAAATTATCCGGGTTAAGGCTGAACCCAGGTTTATTTAATCCACATTTTCATGGATTTACTTAACCTGGGATTCAAGGATTTACTTTTTATTATTTATTTTAATTTATTACCGCATTTTTACCCTGCCCCCTCCTGCTCTAGGAAGCTCGGGGTGGATTACAACATAAAAAGCTAAAAGTAACGCAATTAAAACACATTAAAAAGGAAGGCACTGAACAACAGCCCCCCCCCCCCCCCCCAATCTCCCTCGCCAAAAGCCAGGTGGAACAGCCAGGTGTTAGACATACGACAGAAGGAGGCGCGATCCGGGGTCACCCAAGCCTCCGCCAGGAGGGAGTTCCACAGTCTAGGTGCGGCCACCGAGAGAACCACCTCTCCATAGTGGCCCCCCAGGCCACACGGGGGACCTCGAGATGGGCACTCCCAGTGGACTGCAGAGGCCGCTCCACAGTGCGGAGAGCGAGGTGATCCCGCAGGTAAGTCAGACCAAGGCCATATAGGGCTTCGTAGGTCAAAACCAATACCCTGAGTCGGGCCTGGAAGACTATCGGCAGCCAGTGCAGAGCCTGGAGCACCGGTGTAATGTGCTCATGGTGGCCCGTCCCTGTAAAGAGATGCGCCACTGCATTCTGCACTAGCTGCGGTCTCCGGACCGTCACCATAGGTAGCCCCACATAGAGTGCGTTGCAATAGTTCAATCTTGAGGTAATGAAAGCATGGATGATGGTGGCCAGATCGCTATCTGAAACATACGGCCGAAGTCGTTGCACTAGATGTAATTGGCGAAACGCATTCCTCGCCACAGCCCCCACCTGGGAATCCAGTTGGAGCTGCAGATCAAGGAGCATGCCCAGACTACAGACCTGGGATACCAGAGGAGGGCAGATCCCATCAACGATGGGAGCCGCCACATCCACTGCCTTCCCTACCACCATCACCTCCATCTTGTCGGGATTCAACTTCAGTCGGCTCGCCCTCATCCAATCCCCAACAGCCGCCAGACATTGGGTAAGCACCGAGACTGACGGGTCTGCGTTGGATGAAAAAGAGAGGCAGAGTTGGGTGTCATCAGCATGTTGATGACACCGCACGCCATACAGTCTAACGACCTCGCTGAGTGGTTGCATATACACGTTGAACAAGAGCAGGGAAAGAATAGACCCTTGCGGGACACCACACATAAGGTCCCGTTGTGATGAAGAACAATCCCCAAGCACCACGTGCTGAGTTCTCTCAGCTAGGAAAGAGCGGAACCAGTCAAGAACGATCCCGCCCACTCCAGCTTGATCCCGCAAGTGTGAGTCACTAACATCTCATGGTCAACGGTATGAAAAGCAGCCGACAGATCTAACAAAATTAGCAGGGTCCAACGACCCTGATCTAAATCACGGTGAAGGTCATCGACCAAGGCCATACGCGCAGTCTCCATGCCCTAGCCTGGACGAAAACCAGACTGAGAGGGATCCAGATAACCAGTGCGGTCTAGGTGCCCCTGCAGCTGCTGGGCCACAACCCACTCAATAACCTTCCTTAAAAAGGGAAGGTTAGAGACCGGCCAATAACTGGCGAAGGAACGAACATCAAGTGACGATTTTTTGAGCAGAGGTCGCACCGCTGCCTCTTTGAGGCAGCCTGTCACTCTGCCCTCCCGAAGGGAGGCATTGATCACCCCCGCCAGCCGCAGCTTCACCGTCTCCTGGCTGGCCTTAACCAGCCAGGACAGGCATGGGTCAAGTTCACAAAAGGTGGCCCTAACAGCCGCAAGGACATCCCACCCCCCTACCCTGGCAGACGACACCGACTGAAATCGATCCCACTTCCACAACTTCTGGTTCACCTACTGCAATAAGTGCGGCATTGAAGTTGTGGTGAATCCGAGCTATTTTCTCTGCAAAATAATCACCAAATGTCACAGCGGACACTGGATGACTCCGGTTCCAGACGGAGGGAGGGAGGACCGACCAAGCCCCTCACCACACGGAAAAGCTCCGCTGGACGAGATTTTGCAGAGGCTATACTTAACAAATAAACCCGAATTAACATCCATGATAAATCCGAATTGAGCCTAGAGATTAGTAGAGAGAGCAAAACATCCTCTCTACCCAGGAACGTCTCTATGGTTGTTAGCGCTTTCTGGAGCTCTGCCAGAAAATCAGTGTTTTAATTTCGCTTCCCCCAAACCTGGTGCATGGGTTAGCCGTGGGATCGTCTAAAGGGGAAGAAAAATCATAGCAGAAGAAGGCGATGGAATTCAGCCGCAAAGCACCATGGGGTTTTTCAGTCATCCATGAAACCTGTGATCCCCGATGAATGATTATTCCAAGTTGTAAATGTCCCTGTAAACAAGAACCCAGGATTAAGAATCCGGGATTTTAAATTTTCTAAGCACGGTCGTGCCTAGAAAGTTAAAGGTAAGACTGTCCTCCATTATAAAGGGGAGAATTTAAGCCCCTGTATTTCAGAAACCGCTTGAGCTGCAGTTCTGAAAATTTAGCTGTATGCTATCCATATTGAATCTGGCATGTATGCAAATTTCTAAGAAGATCAAGTGTGGAAATGAAAAGTTATAACCATGCACGCATTAATTGCTGTTGGTCAAAATGCAGTGTTTCCTGAGGATTTGTTCTGAGTGGTAACTCCTTACTTTGATTAATATTTATCACTAACTAAGCTATCACATTTTTTCATTATTAAGTATGAATTTATTATCGTAATTCAATACTGAACAATTTTTTCAAACTGCCTTAACTCTGTCGTTTCACGCGGGATTGCATTCTGTCAAACCGATTCTGTACAGTCGTCTACACTGGCAGTGTCCGCTGAAACAACAAGAGCTAAGGCAGTTTGAAAAAATTGTTCAGTGTTGAATTATGATAAATTAATGCCTAATAATGAAAAAATATGATAGCTTAGTGATAAATATTAATAAATTATTATTATTATTAACAAACATTTATATAGCGCCAGCAGTGTACCTGGCACTTTACAAAGTAATAAAATAGACACGGCCCCTGCCCCTAGGGCTTACAATCTGAGAGACAGGAGCTGGGGGAGAGACTTAGGAAGGGGAACAGAGGGAGAGACAAGGGGTCTAACATTCATGAAGATGCGAGGTCTCAAGTGCACGTACAAAGTATGTATGTATGGTAAGGAATTAAGTACATCTCTTATGTTTATGTTGACGGTAAATTATGAAACAGATAGAAAATCTTTAAATTTTCATGCTTTTTGGCGTTTAATTTTTGTTGTAATGTGTGTTAAATGTTTTTTGAATAGGAATTGTAATACATTTTCATGGTGTGAAATGTTGGATAAGTGCTAAGTTTTTTGGTTTGGAAATGGTTGTATCTTTAACGTTTTTTTAAACTATCAGTTTTTTTGTTGGATAATACCGGTCAATGTTCGTGTAAAAACAGCCACTCTCCACATCTGTCTGTGCATTGCTAATCTTATTGTTTGATTAATCCCCATTTCTGTCCATCCCTCTATGCCCTTCATCCAAGATCTTTCCCTATTTGGGGAAAATCTAGGTAGGTTCCTTCCTTCCTTCCACCCACGATCGACTCCTCGAGGCATTCCCTTCTCTTGCTGTCCATGAAATTCCTAACATTTCCTGGTAAGACGGCATTTCAAATGCTTCTCGTCTCTGAATAGCACTTTTTCTGAGTCCGTAGTTTGCCATCAGTTGCACATTTTCCTTCAAAAGTCTAATTTTATATTCTCTAAAGAGAGAGGGTGGTCACCATCAGGACTGGCCTTGGAATTTGCGAGGCCCAGGGCAGAGATAAAATGCAGGAGCCCTGGTGGCCCCTTCCCCCTCTGTGGGGCCCTAGAGGTGGTCATGTTTGGGGTCCTGCTGGAAGGGAGTGAGGGCTTCGCACTGGGCCGTAATGAAAACAGGAGCCACTGTAGGGCCCCCAGAATTACAGAAAAGAGCAGGGCCCCGGGTGGTCGCCCCAGATCGCGTTGTGGTCAGGCCGGCCCTGGTCCCTGTGTTGGTCCCAAATGTAAGTGATGGAGAGAAAGTAGCTCATGATCACTTTGATTGGACCAACTACTGTTGATGGGAGCGTGCGAGCTTTCGGGTCACAAAAAAACCCTTCCTCAGGCATGGAACAAGTCAGAATTATACAGACCGCAAATGCAGGACAGGTGTGTGTATATGAAGGCAGTGGAGAGGAAAAAATAACTGGGAGCTGTAGCGGGGCGAGGGGGGAATAGACGGGCCCCTCTAACCTGTCAGGCTGTCACTGCAGTCCTATGCTACCCTCCTGGGCAAGACCAGGAACCCCAGCTGCGACTTTGAACAAAGAACCGATTCCTCTGTGCAAAACGAGTTTAACTTCTGAGGACGGGGGCGTAGCTACCATGGAGCGAGGGGGCCCCAGACCCTAAGGGGGCCCTTTGCTTGCAGCCTGAGCGCCACTAGGACATGTTCCTACTGGGCGCAGGGGAAGGAGCGGATGCCCCTGCCGACTCTGAACATTTGCCAGTGGGACTTTGGACACTTGGAAGGGACTCCACCAAGAAAGGCTTGGTAGGAGTGGGTAGGGGGTGAAGTGCTGCTGCCCTCCCCTCCAGCCACTTTTGTGCCAAGATTGCTGCTGCTCCAGAGGGCCTGCTGGGAGCTTGCATGTGGAAGCCTTGTTTCCCCGCCCTGGAGGTCCTCCCTCCCCCCGACTCCGAGCCCGGGGGGGCGGGGTCCATAAGAGTCCAGGCCCACCAAAGCCTTGCTATGCCACTGTCCGAGTCCATACCTTGAGGCGAGCCTGTGGCCTCCGTGCAAGCAGCAATGAACGGAGTATCTGGGACACGGGCTGGGAATGACCAGAATGGGACCTGCAAAGAGAGGCAAGACCGAGAGATGGGAGGGAAGGAGGCAGGGCTGGAAACCGGGCAGGAAGCAAGACAAGGCTGGGAGAGCAGGAGCAAAGTGGGGGCAGGAAGTGACCAGGTCAAAGTGCCTCCCAGCTTCCTGCTGCCGCCAGCCACCATTATAGACCGTTTGGCAACCAATCAGGAAGCTGGGAGGCGGGGCAATGGTTGGAGATAGAGGGGTGTGGCCTGGTTAGTGCAGAGAGGACCCCCCCCCCGGGGAGTGGCTGGTCTAGAGGAAGCAGGGGCAGCGAGGGCTCGGATGCAGCTCCATGACTCTTCCCCCCCCCCCCCCAGGAGTGTGGCTCCTGACACCAAGAGCAGCCTGGGAGGGATTGCACCTTCCCCCAGAGGGTTGGGTGTTGGTTGCTTAGCTACCAAGGGTGCGATGGTGGCTGGGCTGGACCTGTGGGTTTCCCAGAGGTGAGCGCCATGTGGCAGGGTCAGACGGGATCGCATCGCGCCTGTCCCCTTGCCTCTGTGCTGATGGGATGGGAAATGGTGTTGGGAGCTGTTGATGTTTCACTGAAACGGAGCCAGTTTTTACTGATGAGACAGAACAAAGGGGAACTGAGAAACACAAAGCCGAAAGCTGTTTGTGCCTTTTACTGCTCCCTCCCAATGGCTACGGGTGGGTTTTACCTAGCAACAACGCCTGGCAGGAGCAGGACTCGAACCCAGCTCCCCTCACAGTTTGGAAGAAGGCGCTTTATCCAGTCTGCCACCCAAACGACAAGGTGTTCTCCCAGAGTTATAACTTGCTGCGCCTCCACTGCCACCGCCTCCCGTGATGGGTTAAGAGTCCTGCCCGTCTCCCTATTGGCTGGCCGGACTATGTAAGGAGCGCACAGGAACAGGAGGTGTCTCCACAATACAGGTGCAGCTTAGCGGAGTATGTGGATAGAGAGAGACCTCCTCTCTGCCCTCCCCCGTGTCCTCCGGCTCTCTAGTTTCCTGGCTCAGCCACTCTCCAGCCCTCTGGCTTCCTGCGTTGGGTTCCTGGACTTGCCCACCTGTGGACAGGGCTGGCCCCACTGCAGGGCGGCTTGGGGTGGCTACCACGGGCCCCGCTCCTGGGGCCCCCCCGCACTTGGGGGGTCTGACAGTGGCCGGGAGCTCGACTCTGACTGACAGGCAGTGGAGGGGGCCAGCGGGAGTGACAAGAGAGGCAGAGGCCCCACCTCTTCCGCACTCTGTGCCCCCCCCAGCTGCCTGTCACAGTCTTGGCCAGGGGAAATGAGGGGGAGAGAGGCAGAGGCCCCACCTCTCCCTCATTTCCCCTGGCTGAGAGACAGACAGTCGGGGGGGCACCAACAGAGTAAGGTGGAGGTGGGGCCTCTGCTTCTCCCTCACGCCGGAAGCAGGCAGAGGCCCCGCCTCTCCCTCACGCTGCCGGCCTCCTCCGCTGCCTCTGCCTCTCTCTCCCTCATTTCCCCTGGCCGAGACTGTGACAGGCAGCCGGGGGGGGGGGAGTGGAACTTCCGGTGGCGGCGGCCAGCGCGGCGGCAGACTTAATCAGCGATGGAGGCGATGGCAACGGCGACAGCAGACCAGGCCCGGGTAGTGCGCGACCTCCGGGCTTGGGAGCACCCCCTGAGCCGGGGAGCACCCCTAGGCCCGCTGGCGGAAGATAGGGGCCCTGCATTGGTTCCCTGCCCTGGGCCCCACTTACACTAAGGCCGGCCCTGCCTGTGGAAACCAGTGTCAGATGCTCAGGGTCAGCTCCCGCTAGGCTCTGACACCCAGGGTTGTAGCTAGGTTGGAGTGGGGCCCCACACCCCTCCCAGCGACCCAGCATGCCCCCTCCCCCCAGCATTGTGGGTCCTGGTGCCCCTATTTTAGCTATTTCATGGGCCCCGTCAAGACCGAAGGGGTTATACTTTCACCCGCTGTGCGCCGCACTTCAGCCGCCCAGACATCCGTGGGGGCCCGGTCCCTGTTCACAGTGGGTGGCATTAATGCCCACGCCCACTGGCATGTGCAATGTCTCCCCACCAGAGCCCACCCCAGCCTGTTTGCAGGGTCAGCAGTTAAGCACGGTCTGACCGCTTCTAAGGCTGCCCCAGGTACAGCAGCAGTGAGTTCCACACGTCCGCATTCCAGGCAGTGGCCTGCTAGCCGGGGAGGAGCGCCCTCCAGCGTGGCGCTTCCACGCGCCACGTACCTGCCACGCAACCCCCTTGTGCACCTGGCAAATGAGGACTGTGCCCTTTAATAATGATGTTATTCCTGTAGCTCCCCGCAAGCCTGCCAAATGGCGCTTGGAACACTTCACAATAAAACAATGTAAAATCCATTTAAAATACAAATCCATTTAAAAATGACCTAAAGGGGGGGGGGGAAGGTAAAGTGGGAGGAGAAAACACATCAAGGGGAACCAGCCGTGGATCCTCTAAAAGCACCTGGAAAATAAGACTCCTGGTGCTTTTTAAAGGTGAGGCTGGAGGAACGGAGAAGCCCACCCCAGCAACGGCCCGATTGTCCACCGACAAGGTGTGTGATGGCAGCATCCCCAAACAGCGGGGGGTTTCTGGACACAGAGAGCCGTCAGGTTGAAGCTCTAGCAGCAGGACTCTAAGGGCGCTTTTAAACGAGACGGAAATGGCGGCTGAGCCCTTTAACAGCCGCCATCGACACCGCCCGTTTAAAAGCCAGACACCAAATGCAGCCGCATCTCCCCCGCATCAAGCCGGCCCGGCGATCCTGCCCCCTTCAAGGCAGATCACCGATGTGCCGGCTTTAACCCGCATGTCCGGGTTTCCTTGCAGAAGGACGCACATGCGCAGAAGGATGCACATGCGCAGAAGGACATGCATGGGCAGAAGGACGCACATGCGCACATACTCTACGCCGTGGAACATCAGGCACGTCGTAGAGAGGAAGGTGGGGGGGAGATACGGCAGAATGAACGATCCCGCTTGTGAGCGGGATCATTTAAAAGCGCCCTAAGATAGCCAGGAGTCTTGTAATGTTTTTTGTTGTTATTTGTTTTTGAGAGAACAGCTATTGGGCCCTGATGTCCCATGGGGTGCTGGCTCCGCTCGGTTCCTGGGGGCACGCACGGGGCATGGGTGTGTGTTTGCTGGGACTCCAGCACTCTCAAGAGAAGGAAGGGCCATCCTGTACGGGAAGGAGCTTGCCGAGGGCATGCACAGGGGTGTGCGTGACTCCCTTCTTCCCCAGTGGAGTTGCGCAAGAGATTCGACTGCTCTGTATTGTTCCTGGACTATGAAAGGGAAGAGGGTGCGGTCAATCTCCCGTTGCAGGGGTGGTCGCTGGGCGTGCCCCGTCAGGTTGTCTGAGACAAGAAAGTTGCCATCCTAGGTGTCTGATCCTGCAAGAAGCTGAGCACCCTCAGTTCCCAGTCAGGCGGAGCTAAGCATCACATAGGAGCCAGTGTGGTGTAGTGGATAAGGTTCTGGCCTTGGACTTGGAAAACCAGGGTTCAAATCCTGCCTTCACCATAAACTTGCTGGGTGGCCTTGAGCAAGTCACAACCTCTCACTCTAGAGACCCAGCGTAGTGGATAAGGTGCTGGACTTGGACCTGGGAAACCAGGCTTTAAATCCTGTCTCAGGATGAACTCCCTGGGTGGCCTTGGGCAAGGCTCTCAGCCTCAATTCCCTGTCTGTAAAATGGGAACAATGATGACCTACCTGTATTCAAGAACATTCCATAATCAGAAACCTTTTCAGGTTAAGAAAGAAGTTAAGGCGCTGACAAATTAAATTCAAATATAACAAAATCCATTCGTTTTAACACATACTAAAGGCAGATTCACATTTACTCAAACTTTTAACACAACAGGAAATTGTATGATAAGGCATCTTTCTTACACACTTATTACAAAATTATTTCAGCAGAATACTAGACTTTCATATCATCAATTTACTAAAAATGAAATGTATTTTACCTCAAAAATGGTAATTAATTTCAACTACACTTTTAAGGAAATGCCACATCTACTTGGACTGACGTCCTTCCTGATTTATATCTATTTCAGTCGGCTCTTATTGACGACTTAACTGAAATTAAGATCAAGATATGTATTATGATGCAGAAAACCTTTTACAGATGTGAACCTGTTTAACAGGATTTTTAGTACGTATCTTAATCTTAATTTCAGTTAATTCGTCAATAAGAGCAGACTGAAAGTTATACATCAGAAAGGACGTCAGTCCAAGTAGATGTGGCATTTTCTAAAAGGTGTAGTTGAAATGAATTACCATTTTTGAGGTAAAATACATTTCATTTATTTGAACCCTGCTTCTCTAAGTCCAAGTCCATAACCTTATCCACTAGACTAGACTGGCTCTGCCCACACATGGCATGCCAAGCTTGACCATAGACCCTGCCCCCTAGTACCTCCTTGCTGGGAAATGTTTCCACGTCCCCTCTCAGCTGGGCCTGGTCTCCTTCCCTCTGTGCTGTCTCTATCTTATGGCCACCCCTGCTCCTGAAACAGCCGCCGTTCTAAACCGATTCTTCTCTCTCCTGACAGGCTCCTCAAACTCATGAGGAAATGGCGTCGGGGAACCTGACCGAGACCTGGCTCCAGTCAGTGCTGAAGGCCTTGAACCAGACGCTTCGCGGCACCGCCCTCTGCCCTCTAAATCAAGCCGTCGAGCAGAGGAACAGCAGCCACCACTTCAAGCCGGGCCATAAGGACGACTATTCCTACATGTACGTTCTCTTTGTGATGATCCTCTTTGCGATCACGGTGGGGAGCCTGATTCTTGGGTACACCAGGTCCAGAAAAGTGGAGAAACGGAGTGACCCCTACCACATCTACATCAAGAACCGGGTGTCCGTGATCTGAAGGAGAGAAGGCCCTTCAGGAGGAACTCCTGCTGGCCTCTTCTCTGAGGGGCCAAAACGCAACGGTCTCTCCCGAGGAGAAAAAAAGACAGACTGAGGCCTAGACAAGGCATCTGTGGAAGCAGCGGTGGCTTTAGTTACCAGTCAAAGATGGCAGCCTCTTATAGAGTTATTCTGTAGGGCCGTGAAGACAGCCCTAGAGCCATTCACTAAAGCCCAGTCTTGAGTCACGGGTTCTACCTGCCTTATCCCCTTTCGAAAGCCAGTCTCCATCAACGTCAAATTGGATGCAAATGTGGTCTCAGTGATTGGCGGACGACACATACTCGACAGCAGCCAGTGAACAGGAGCTTTGGCCGAGTTTGGGAGTTAAAACTTCAGTGGCTGTAATGATGCAACAGGCCGTGTGAGAGACCCGAATATACACAGGTTATAGAGCACAGTGGCTGCAGCTGAGCAGAGAGGGGGACAAAATGACTCTGTTAGGGCAGGATTGGGAAGAGGAAAGGGGGCACCATAACCTCAGGCCCAGAAACAGAACTTGCCCTAGAGCCCTTCCTGGGTATTGACATGACTGATATTTAACACACTGTCTTGTTGCCAGCTCCCTGCTTCTGTAGGTAGCCGTTCTTGGAGATGTAAAGATACAGCCCATGCACCCAGGGCCTGGTAGCTGAGTGGTTATGCCACTTGACTGCATCCTTAGAGAGTGTTGGTTCAAGTCCTACTTAGCTGTAAATTGGTACCTGATCCCTTGGATAGGGCATCTTGCAGGAACTGATGCACCTTAACCACACACGGTTTGGAGAAAACCAAACATGGAGAAAGTATTTCCGCTACATAGCTCAGTGTGTCAAAGGAATTGGGGTACTAAGAAGAGAAATGGGGCAGTGAAGAGCATCTGGAGATAAATGATTCTCAGTAGTGCTGCTATGGGTAACTAATGGGTTTATTATTTGCATATTGGGGTATGAGCTATCCGCTATCAACGACCAAACGGGATACTTGCATATCTGATTTTTTTTTATTTTTAATATTCTATGCCACGGGAAAGGAAGCTCAAGTGGAATCTTCCCCCAACAGAAGTATTATGATAGGTGTAGGGTTTCCGTTGATTACTATTATTGCTGGATTTTAAAAATATGATCTTTTGTTCCTCGCTGTTATTTTTTAATATATTTTTGACTGTTTTATTGTCAATTTTGATTCTATATTATGTTTCCCTGTTGGGACTATAGCAAAAAGCTAAGATCCTAATAAAAAACATTGAATATTCTAATGTCAGGTTTTTGGTTATTTTGGCCACTGTTGTGGTATTGTGGTTGTGTCACTTTGGGGCCATTGCACACGCACGGCAATGCTACTCTTGCCAAAATGACATAACCAAAATAACCCAGTCTTGGGGCACTGGTGAGGGTGGACTAGCACCAGGACCCTGCTCAGGCATCCAGATCTGGGTCTCCATAATCAAGCCTTGAATCCCAAAGGCGGATCCAAAGATGTAGTTGAATCTGTAGCAAGTGCCAGTATACTATTTTTTCAAATTTATTTTATTTAAAAATTTTGTACCCTACCCCTCCTGCCATAGGTAGCTTGGAGCGGCTAACAACACCAATAATACAACCATAAAATATTGTAAAACAAATTAAAATATTATCATAAAATAACAATAATAGTAAAAAGAGGGACAAACCCACTCCCTACCCACTCTTACCCCTCGGCAAATGCCTGACGGAACAGCCAGGTCTTACAATTCCTATGAAAGGCTGGGAGGTCCGGGGCCAGACGGGAATTCCAAACAGGGCAAACAGTCTAGGAGCAGCAAGACCTACCACTAGTAGACTAGCTCTCTGTTTCAAGCTCAGAACTAATGGCTGCCCTGCTGACCCAGGAAGTATTTATGTATCCTTTCAGCCAATCCTGAGGTAGAATCCTGCAGCCAATCAGGGCAAGGGTTAAGGAAAAGTGGAGAACCTGGGTTGCTCTTGGGCCCACAAACTTGTCCCTGCCCGAGTGGCTGAATGGGACAGGCTGTGCCTGTGAACCCTCAAGACTTGGCTTCATCGACCCATTGATGTCAAATCCCCCTAGAAATAACCAAACCTGAAATGGATAACCACAAGTAGGTATTGGTTACTAACTGCCATTTTGTGTACGGAAGATTCAATGGGTGATTAGAGCCAGTTGGAAATTCTCTGTTGAAACCTTTTCTCAACAAACAAAACCTTTTTTAACAGAAAAGAGACAAAACTGCGAATCTTTTTTAATTTGTCCAATTTTGTGTGTGTGTGTATTTTTAAAAGGAAAACAGTGTTGCAATCTGAAAGCTGAAGAGCTTTTGAAGGAAGCCGACATTTTAAACCCCCAAATCAAGGCTTCTTGGTTTGAAAAGAGAACCCTGAATATTTCGGGAGAAATGTGGGACTTGGCATGCGGGTGCCTGTAGGCAGCCCGACCGGGGAGTCCTGTCTGCCTCCGAGTGTATGTGGAGAACAGGAAAAGCAACACGCCCAGCTGCTGGGGGGAAGCCTTATATCCTGGTCTGGAGCCAATCAGCTAGTGGGGTTGGGCTAAAGATGGTGCCGCAAAGCCAGTCACCCCCCGCCACTCCCAGAAATCACCTCCCCCCACAAATGCTGGTTTGAGGCCTGGTTCCTGACACCTGACAAAGCTGGCTGTAGGGTGCAGGCCTCCTTGATGTCTGTCCGATTGGGGGAGAGAGCTCCCAAGGTCCCCACCTCTCTCAGAGCCTCGTCTCCTGAGCAGAGGCTTGTTTGATCAGAGGTGTCAGCAGCCTTTCCACAAGCAGCCCCTGGGCAGGCTGCCGACCCAATCCTTGTCTCTCTGAGGTGGCGGCGCTCCAGCGGTCCTCAGGAAACGTTTAGATGTGCATGCGGCATAAAATCACGCTCTGTGTAAATATCCCGCGTGTGAGATTTAGACGCGACATGTTGCGTGTTAAAGCCGGCTGCGCAATCTTTTAAAGGCGTTCATTAAATACCTCGACATCAAGGAGGAATCGACATTCCCCGGGCCCTAGAGTGGCCCCTGCAGTTGGCCGGGGGCGCCCTTCTTGGAGGTCCAGCGGGTAGCGAATCTGGAGAGGGCATTCTCGGTGACCGCACCTAGGCTGTGGAACTCTCTCCCGGCCGAGGCCCAGTTGGCTCCGGACCGCTCTTCCGTCCGACAAGATGCAAGACCTGGTTGTTCTGCCAGGTATTTGGTGAGGGAGATGGGTGATGAGTGGGTGGGATGGGTTAGGATGGTGGGGGATGATTATCCCCCCCCCAGTTTTAGTTGCATTTTAATGTCGTGTTTTAATCTATTTTTACTGGTGTATTTTGTGTTTTTATTGTTAGCCGCCTCAAGCTAAGGGGGGCAGAAGAGGCGCGGGATATAAATAATTTAATAAACAAATAAATGCGCGACCGGCTTTAATGTGCAAAATGTCATGTCTAAATCCCACACGCGGGATATTTACACGCAGCGTGATTGAATGCAGCGTGTTCGCTGTGCATGTCTAAAAGCGGCCTGCATCTAAGGAAGGGGCGGGGCATCTTTTCCCTTCCAGCAGCCATTTTGAAAATGAGTACAAGCGCCAAGGGCCGCATCGAATTTAGGAGCTAGGGGTAGGGTTGCCACCGTCGCAATTTTTAAAGTAACATGCCTCGCGGATGCCTCAGTTTCCCCAAAAGGAAAAAGTACTTAGTGGTTCAAACCAGACATAATCTGACTTGGGTATAGGGTACTCGTTTCCAGTTTGAGGGTTAAACTGAAATCACCCGTACTATGTGGATAAGAGTAAACCCTATGTATATGTAATGACAGTACATTTTGAAAGGAGGACTCAAGACAAAAAAGAATATAAAAAACATACAGATTTACTTAAATTCAAATAAGGTTTCAGACAGTACAAAAAGGAAAACTCGTTCAGTTACAAATATGAACAATAGGATGCAAAAGACATTCAAAGAGCATCCTACATTGTCTAAGTCGAAACCTTAAAGAAGAAGCGATGTTTTCTATCTATCTAGCTGACCCAGTGTTGTAGTTGCCAGTTCTTTAGGCCTGCATCTGCCTGGCTGAGAAGGCTTCAGGAATCCAGAAGCTTTCTAACTTTCTCCCTTCCAGGGTAGGCATGTTTATCCTACATTGCTGTATGTTCCAGCGCTTTCTGAAATTAATAAGTGTCCACCCACTGACCGACCAGTCAAAATCAAAAACGCCAGAATAGGCACTCTTGCCAGAAACGGAAAACACTAAAATGGATTCATATCTTAAGCCTAGAATTCAGTGGAAGACACACAGAAATCCTCCTGGTAGAGGTTGGTATTGCCCCCAAATACACACTAGCTAACTAACTCCTCTCACAATGCTTTATTTACTATGTGAGTTTCAGGTTAAGCCACTAACACACACACGTACAAAGGTAAAACGGATTACAACCAAAGAGAGAACTGGATAAGAAACAAATAGAGAGTTTCAAAAACAAGTCTCTCTCCTTATTCAGTGTTTTTACACAGAATGGCTTTGCCAACCAAGTCTCTTCACGTTTTGAATCAGAGGTTTGCCCAGCACATATTAAAGTACATCAAAATACACGCCAATACATGGCACACGTTGCAGGCCAGGCCTGCATTGGTGCTTAGGTGCCAACGCAGGGCCTGCAACACGTGTGTTTCACAGCTGTTTCTTAAACATTTGCATGGGTGGCAGCAACTCTAGCTGGGGGTGTGGTGAGGGGGTGCCCCCGCGAAGAGGAGGCGCCAGATCATGGCTGCCTGTCTCTTTGTGCACGCCCTCATCCCTGCTCCCTTCCCCTGATCTCAGTCTTTCAGTGCTTGGGGGTAGGAACTGGATCCAAGGGCCAGATCCAGGGACTGCAACAGGGTAATATAAAAACTAGCCACGGGCTTGGTTTGGGCTTCCTGGTTCTTCACTAGCCGATCATCTTGAGGGCCAGTGTAGCTTTGTGCATGGGCGACCAGTAACTGTCGATAGTGGGGAGGGGAGCCAGCCATAGGAGTGGGCAGCAGGTTCTATAGAGATTCCAAAAACAGAGGGGGGGACACACACACACACTCCCTGGGCTCCCTCCATGAATCACCTATCGCCTTGTGGGTAATAAGGGGGTGTGGCTTTGGAGCTGGGAGACTAGGGTTCCACTTGACTTAGCTGTAAGGGTGGACTTAGGCAAGTCGCTCTTTCTCAGCTTCTTTTCCCCATCTGTAAAATGGGAATAAAAATGACCTGCCTTCTGGGGGTTGTTGGGAGGGGGAACTGGATAAGGCCAGTAAAGCACCTTGAACACCTGAAAGTTCTACGGAAATAACAGCCACAAATATGAATTTGTAACGGTTAAAAGTAAAACGTAAACATTGAAAAGAGACAAAAGAAAACAATACAAACCCAGAACTTAAGGTGAGGCCACACGAGACAGGGAGGGGAGGCTACCATGCTTTAGGTAGCTTTCCCTTTCCCATGGCAAACGAACCATGTGATACAGTGGCAGGTACACTGCTGGCGCTATATAATAAATAAAAATACTAGGCATACACAGTGCTTTACAATCACAGATTCTTAGAGACCGGTCCCTGCCCCAGTGGGCTTACAATCTAAGATGGACAAGGGTGAGGGGAACACAGGGAAAGACAGAGACACACACATTTTCCCATTTTACAGATGGGGAACTGAGGCTGGGAGGTGGTGACCAGTGAGTTCATTGATTGTACAGTGCCAGGTACATTGCTTGCGACATATAAATAATAAGTACATTTTTAAAAAAAAAGATGGATAAAATAAAATAAAAATAGTTGAACAAAATAAGGCCACCTTTAACTTGAGACTGGCTGTTGTTTATTAAACACGTAGCAATAGCCACCGCAATTGGAGGGGGAGAAATATTTTTCTGTATTGGATCTTCCTTGTTTGACTCTGGTCTGAGACGTAATGATCCAGTGGCCCCAGACAAAGTATATCCGAGACTGGGATCCCAGCCACAGGTGGCATGACTCAAAGAATCATAAAAGTGTAGGGACCCCAAGGCAGGGGCAAGTATGTGGGCCCAAGTTCTGCACTTTCCCCGGGGACTCCTTAACCCTTTGCCCTGATTGGCTGCAGTGGTTCCCAAAGGGGCAGTCGCAGGGTTCCTGCTTTGGAGCAGGAACCTTCTGTCTCCACCGGCGGGAACCTCGGCAATAGCAGGTAGCAGCCTCTTCAATAACCAGGCGATCCATTTCCCTCTCAGGAACATGCAGAGTTGCAATAACACAATGCACGAGGGAGTTCCTCCCTGGCCAGACGGACGTGGGCCTAGGCGAGGCGACTGCTCCAGGTAGCCAGCTTAGCTGACTCTCTCCTTTGTTCCTCTTCGCCAGGTATTTTAGTCCCCTGCAAACAAAGCTTTGGCTCCTGGCGTGTTTGTGAATATCTCTCAGCCAAGCTGTGCCAAGGCTGTTAATGCAAACACCCAGCCAGACGCCTCCTTCCTAAGGCCAACACTGCACCCCTGCCCGTCATCCATGTGTCTCAAACCCACCGCTAAAATCAGTGGGGGAACCAGGGCAGAGGAAGCTCCTCTTTCTCAGCCTCCCAGAGCCCCCCCCTTGAGTCCCCCCCTCAAAATAGCAACAGGTCCCTCTGCTCATCCAAGTTCTGGGAAATTAAAATGTAACCCGGCTATATTGGGGGAAATGTCTCTTTAAGAGGCTGGGCTAATCTTAGAAAGGGGCAATTAAGGCCGCTTTTGTACAAGACGCTGAAAAGCGCCTCCCGAGTCCCGCGTTTAGAGAAAAGCTGGCGCAGGGGAGTGTTTCCATGCTTGCTGCGCTGCCGGAAGTGACGTGCTCCCCGTTGTCGGCTGCGCTGCCGGAAGGGACGTGCTCCCCGTTGTCGGCTGCGCTGCCGGAAGGGACGTGCTCCCTGTTGTCGGCAGTGGCGTTGCCGGCAACGGGGAGCACGTCACTTCCGGCAGCGCGGGGAACATAGAAACACTCCCCCGCGCCGGCTTTTCTCTAAACGCGGGACTCAGGAGGTGCTTTTCAGCGCCTCGTATAAAAACTGCCTGTGTTTGGACATGCCGAGAAAGGATGTTTCAGAAAGTTCTAGTACTCCTTTGATCACTAGGGCAACTAGTTACAGGGAGCCATTTTGAGCGCTTCAATTGAGGCAACAGGATCAGTAAGTTGGAAGCTGTGGTGGAGAGGAGAGGTAGAGTGCTGTTGGCTTTCCTGGTCTTTCCTTTATTAGGCCCTGAACAGCTTGCGTCAGGGTTTTCTTTCTGGATTTTCCTCTTCAGGAATCGGTGGGAAAGAGTGGCGGTGCCTGGGACTAACAACCACCAAGAGAGAGAGAGCAGAAGAACTGTATGATCCTCTGCGGGTTGGACTAAGCTATGTGGACATTTTAAATCCCATTGTTCTGAAACATCTCTGTCTACAAGGAAATAGAGTGTGGGGGAGAGGCAGTGAATGGCAGTTAGCCATTAACAGGACATAGTTCTGCAAAGGTCCTACATAACTTTATAGGCCTATTGCAATTTGTGCGAAGCTTGGCTCTGGGATTGTTTTTAATATAAGTCCCACCAATTTGAACCCAAGAAGCGTTACAAAAACACCAGCAGGAATCAGCCTGGCACATGGAGCCGAGCTCCTCCTGCCACCTTGGTGTTGGCAGGGGATCCACTGGGGGCGACAGAAGAGTCCTGTTTGGGTCGGAAATATGGGCAAGGGCTTCTCCCGTGCGTGTTGTCAAATCAGGTTTACGAAGCCCGTGCGTTTGGGGGTGGGAGATGAGGCCTCCCACCTAATGCTTGGAACTAGGGTGGCCAGACCTCCCCTTGAAAGGACACGGTGCATTGATTCCGGTGCAGCCCTCCAGCATGTATGTTTCATAAGCAAGAGGCGCTATGGCCACCCTACTTGGAACTGGCCCTCAAAAAACCCGCTATGGGGCAGATCCCTTCGGACATCACCCCCAAACCCCTCCATGGTGCAGTCAGGTCCGGAAGAAGCTGCACGGTGAACTCTTCAGGAGGACTCAGGCTGCTCTTAGCTGGTGCTGAACATGACCCCCGGGTGCTAATCACTCCCTGCTTGGTGCAGGATCGGCCGTAGCTAGCTCTAACCAGACTTTGGGTGCAATGATCCACTTGATGCAGCTACGAGGACCCCTTGTGTTAGCTCCAGCGCTCTAGGCTGTTGGTTCCCAACTCCAGGACACCCCAGTAATAAGTCTTAGGAGCGCAGAGGAGCACTCCCCTTAGAAAGGAGCCTTCCCTGCCCCATGGGAGAAGCTCTCGTAGCAGGTCTTCGTCCCGGTCCCACTCTCTCCCCCAGAGGGGATCTCTGAGAGGCTGCCCCCCACCCCCGCGATCTACTGGAGACCAGCTTGGGCTCTACCAATAGATCACAATCTACTTCTTGGCCACCCCCGACCTAGGTCATCCCAGACCTTCAGCTCATTCAGCTTCTTAAGAAATTGAATGTGGATTAGGGCTGGAACCCGATTTCACAGTTCTTGCTTTTCTCAACGAGAGTTCTCCGTTCATTCTTGCAAACGAGAATGAGCCAAGAATTGCCTGGATTCTCATGGAGAAAAGCGAGAATCACACGACCAGCCCACCACCCCAGAAGACCCGGGGAGGGGCCTTTTACAAACCCTGGCTAGGTTTGCAAAAGGCTCCGTGTGCCATGTACTCGCTAGGACCGCTCGGCCACGGAGTCTCCCTCTCCTTGCTCAGCTTCTCCACATGGGGACGAAGGGGGAGCAAGGTTGCAAATAAATAAATCACTGCGCATGCTCAGAACGCCCCAAAACCCATTTTGCATATGAGCAGTGATATTTTTTTTTGTGAGATACCTCATGAGATTATTAATTATTATTATTATTATTAGCAAGCATTTATATAGCACAAGCAATGTACCTGGTGCTTTACAAAGTAATGGAATAGACACAGTCCCTGCCCTAGGGCTTACAATCTGAGGGACGGGGAGACGAAGAAAAGGGAACAGAGGGAGAGACAAGGAGTGTAACATTCACAAAGATGCGAGGTCCCAGCTGCACGCGCTTGGCTTGGTTACATCAAGAATGATGGCTGGCTGGTCCGTGTGGTGAGGATATGAGTACATAGAGCTCAGGTAACAGATTGTACTGGACGGAGGGAATCAGCAGGAGTCAGGGAGGGCAGAGTGGAAGAGGTGAGTTTTAAGGAGAGATTTGAAGGTATGAAGGGAGGGTGCAAGGCGGATGTGGACAGGGAGGGAGTTCCAGGCATGGGGGGCAGCAAGTGAGAAGGGACGAAGGCGCTTAGGGGAGC
>QEPC01000665.1:78317-106917 GCA_003113815.1 Sphenodon punctatus
GGTGTTGATCTATAAAGCCCTACACGGTCTGGGCCCCTCATACCTCAGGGACCGCCTCACCCTCCGCGCCCCAGGGGGGCCACAATGGAGAGGGCATTCTCGGTGGCCGGGCCGCGCCTTTGGAACTCCCTCCCGGAGGAAGCTCGCCTGGCCCCCAGCCTGTTGTCATTCCGGCGAAGTTGCAAAACCTGGCTGTTCGCCCAGGCCTTTGGGGAGGGTGGGGTAAGGTTTTTTTTTAGGTCCCCCACCTATTTACTATTTATTATCTTATTTGTTATTTTAGCCCTGTTTTAATGTTATTATATTAGATTGGATGTTTTAAACTGTTTTTACTATGTTTACTATATATACTGCTGGCGCTATATAAATGTTTGTTAATAATAATAATAATAATAATAATGTTTTTATGGTTGTAAGCCGCCCCGGTCTGCTTTTGCAGGAGGGGCGGGGTATAAATTCTCGAAATAAAATAAATAAATAATAAATAGTGCAATCCTAGTCTGTACTGAGTAAGTCCCTAGTTAAGATCTTACTCTACAGAAAGTCCATGAACTTGAGTCCATTTCTCAGCCAGATGTAGTAAGGCTGGGATTTTGTCCTTAAACTGGTTAGCCAGCAAAGTCTCTTTTCCCAACTGAGCTTGAGGGAAAAAGATCTCCTTCCCTTAAATATCTTCCCAGGTGTCTATGTTTGACTTTCCCGCCTGGAGGACTCTGTGCTTCTAGTCACGTAGGCAGGAAGAGCTCCATTTAACATTCTCGGTCTGGTTTCTGCAGAGGTGTTGTTAGACTTTTCTGAATACACATGCGGCCTGGCTTTGTCTCTCTCCATTGCACGAAGTGAGTTTCCAGTTCTCAGCTTTTACATTACATACATGTTTCACCTTTACTTTTACATATTTGTTAGACCTGTAGTCCAGTATCTCCTTGTGACAGAGTTGCCGTTGAGACATCCAGGTAGAGATGTCAGAGACACAGCTGGTGACGTGTTTGAACAGAAGGAGAGAGAGAGAGGGAGTAGAGAGACAGAACTGAGTGTCATCAGCGTAGAGGTGATATTGGAAGCCATGGGAGGCAATGAGTTTGCCTAGGGACAGGGTGTAGATAGAGGAGAGGAGAGGGCCAAGGCTCTCATACCATTAGAGCTCATACCATTAGCAAGATCCTCTGGCGATCTTGTCAAGGGTTCTCACTTCTCATGAGAATCAAATAGATTCTCGTTTCTGCTCTAATGCAGAGGATGACCGCAACGGGGGCTGGATCACTCTGTGAAGCAGAGTGCACATTCCTTCGCGGTGCCCGGACCCTGGCAATGAAGCTGCTGTTATTATTTCCCCTGCTCTCAGTTACGTATCAACCTGGAGCCAAACAAGAGGCATCCCTAGCCCTCCCTGTGAGGCTGCTGGCAGGTTTGATGCATTGTCTTTACTGTGATTGCATTCAGAGACCCCACGTCATAGATGAGGGCAGGTGAGAGGCAGTTCATTACAGATCTCTCTGCATTTGGGTGTACGCCTGTGCCGCTCTCCACGTCAGTCAGTTCCCTCTCGAGATGCCCATGGGAAGATCCATGTTCCCACCTTGCTCAGTGGGCGGGTGCACGGTAAATGACACACACCTCTGCTTATCTGGTTGGGTGAGGAAGCTAAATCTCCCCAGGTGTCAGAGGATTCCCTGTACAAACAACCAGGAGAATTGAGCGGGCAGAGATGTCATCGTTCTCCTGTTTATTGGATTAAGAGCTAGAGACGTTTGTTTGATTAAGAGCTGCTGCCTCAGAATACGGCCTGTTTGCTCTGGTGTCTCCCCACGTCTCTCATTGCGTGGCATTCAGCAGGCGAGGGGAGCTCTCCTGCCCAGCTCAGTGCCAGCCCCACTAGCCCTGCATTTTATCACCCAGGTTGTGATCACTGCAGTCCACGGGGGAGCAGGGCCATCCAGGCTCCTCAGGCCCAGGCTGCATCAGTCCTGCTTTATGCCCATTGAAGTGGGACTTAGGGTGATTTCAGAAGTGACGCGTTCCAATTCACCACAGTGAATCCCACCCTGGTGTGAACGGATTCACCGCGGGCTGCGGTGACACGGAAGTGACAGGATCGTGACCACCGCCCGGGGGCAATCAGAGAGAACATGGGCCGGGGGAACACAACAGACACGCAGTGGAGACGTGGACCGCGGTTCGAGCCCCAGAATGCACCGCGGCTGGGGTCAATTCCTTCCACCGTGGCTGCGGGTTTCCGTTCAGAAGTTACTTTTCATTCACCCCTGCCGTGGTGACCGTTCACCGCACTTCTGGACCTCCTCCCGCCCTGACCTCACGAAGCGTGGTTAGCTTCACCCTGGGCCACGTTTGACTGTGGTGAACATCTGGATGCGGGCCAACAGACATGCACGGCCCTTTCACACACACACACGCGTTTGACTCTGGTGGACATTCACCACGTCACTTCTGAAATCACCCTTAGACTCAGATTGCTGATCAGAGCCAGGGTCCTAGCAACATAAAAGCTGCCATACAGGTCAGGCCAATGGTCCATCCAACGGTCCATCCGGCCTAGCATCCGATCTCAGAATACTTTAGAGCAGGGATGGGGAAGCTTAGGCCCAGGGATCAAATGCCACCCACAGCTAGTTTTTACGTGGCCCCTGGGATCCAGTTCCTGTCCCCAAGCACTGAAAGACCAAGCTCAGGTTAAACGAGTAGAGATGAGGGGCATGTGCACAAGGAGAGGGGAAGAGATCCATGATCCGGACACTCCTCTTTCTCAACGCACCCTTTAAGCATCCCCGTCTTGAACTTCTGTGTAGCCGGTAGCGCCGGCAGACTTGAACTCGCGGGTGTTGTCCAGTGCTGCGCACAACTAGGAGCGCTATAGAAACGATCCATCGTAGGAGGCGGCGGCGCTGCACGCAACCTAATGGATGGGCTGCATTCCCCCGCACAATTCCCCGAGACCCCGCTGGGAGCGGGGGCCGCAAGTCTGGTGGGTGGAGGCCTCGTGGCCGGTGGAGGCAGGTGGGCACCCACCTGGTATGGGCCAACGTCTCCTTTGTTAACACCCAAAATGGTATAATCAGGGCTTAATTTCTTGGGGGGCTTGCCAAGCTCAGCTCTGGCAATTAAATTCAGGAGGCGTCAGGAAACGCGTCTGGTAGGAGAGTGCACCTGGAAATGTGCAAGACCAGGAAAAGGCCGATATTGGCCGTTTAAAAAACCTGGCTGGTTTATTTGGCTTTCATTAATGACTTGCCTGTCCCGCCACTTCCGGCCCAGGCTATCCTACAGATTAAATCATAAGAACTCCTGTTTTATATTCAGCTCGAGAGGCAGGCTGGGCTAGTGGCTGGGTTGCTAGCTAGAGACTGGGGTCCAGTTTCCGGCTCCCAGAAGCTCTGGGTTAGGAGGCGTGGCTTCTGAGGCAGTGGGTGTGGCTTCTGGGGCAAGTTTGGGTCCCAGCAATTCATTTTCTACAAATTTAAGCCGGGGCAGGGGGGGCATCTCCCATCGTTAAATTGAGTGGCCCCCACTCTCTGTGCCTCAGTCCCCCTCCCCCAGCTCTAACATGGGCCTCCAACTGGCCTGCCTCCACCGGGGCAACAGGAGGATAAAGCCATGCGATTGGGCAGCCCCCCTAGAAATGTCGGTAATAGGAGAAGAAAGCCGGTAGCCCAAGCGTGGGAACAAAGAGCAGCTTCAACAGACAGGATTTAGAGCCTCCATGCTGCAGCGTTGGTTATTATTATTATTATTATTAACAAACATTTATATAGCGCCAGCAGTGTACCTGGCACTTTACAAAGTAATAAAATAGACAGGGTCCCTGCCCCTAGGGCTTACAATCTGAGAGACAGGAGCTGGGGGAGAGACTTAGGAAGGGGAACAGAGGGAGAGACAAGGGGTCTAACATTCATGAAGATGCGAGGTCTCAAGTGCACGTACTTGGCTTGGTTACGATGAGAATGACAGCAGGCAGGTACATGTAGCAAGGATAAGGGTAAACCGAACGTAGGTATAGGAATAGTGGCTCAGCAGGATAAAGAGTCAGACAGAGCAGAGCGAAAGAGGTGAGTTTTAAGGAGAGATTTGAAGGTATGAAGGGAGGGGGCAAGGCGGATGTGGACAGGGAGGGAGTTCCAGGCATGGGGGGCAGCAAGTGAGAAGGGACGAAGGCGCTTAGGGGAGCAGGGAAGGCGTGGAAGGGTGAGAGAGGGGACAGAGGAGGAGCGAAGTGCACGGGCTGGAGTATGGAGGGCGATAAGTGCAGAGAGGTAGGGGGGAGCGAGGTTGTGAAGAGCTTTATAGGAGAAGACTAGGAGCTTGTGCAGGATTCGTTCAGGAAGGGGAAGCCAGTGAAGCGAAGAGAGGAGGGGCTGCACATGGTCGAAGCGACGGACGAGGTAGATGACCCTGGCAGCAGAGTTTTGGACAGAGATGAGGGGAGAAAGGTGAGAACGGGGAAGGCCAGTGAGAAGGAGGTTACAGTAATCGAGGCGAGAGATGACCAGAGCATGAACAAGAGTTTTGGCAGACGAGACAGAGAGAAAAGGTTGGTTGCGGCCTGAAATTGCTCCTAGGGAATTAAGCTCGCTCTCGCTCAGTGCAGGATCTCAACACCTGTTCCACCGGGCACTCCATCCTTCTAGTGGGTCTTAGTGGGGCGGCAGGTCGCCCCAGCCCCAGTGCTCCCCCATCAATACACACGGATCTGCAGTCCGGGGGGTGCCCTCCAAGCAGCCACTGAAATGCCTTTAACAACAAGGCCTTCTCCCCCCCCCCCTTGAAATCTGCTAGGGAGTGAGCCAGTTGTTAGTAAGCGAAGTTCCAGCCCCACCTTGTGGTGAAGATCGAGCAGAGCAGGGTCCCACCCCACCAAAGGCGAGGACTGGTTTTTTGGAGTAAGAAGAACTGATCCGATGGAGGGAATTGAACCTTAGGGCTGAGAAACAGCTGGCTCCTTAGTGCTGTCCCCCTCCCTGACCTGCCCCTTGCCTTGCACCCAAGTGCCTCCCCCCCTGGATGAATTGTTGAGACTAGTCCTTAGTCTGCTTTAGGGCGGCCGCCTAGGCACATTTCAAAGGAACACTTATGATAAATACACAATGCAGGCCCTGTAACATGTATTTTTCATAAGTGTTCCTTAAACATTTGCATCGGTGGCAACTCTATTCAGGCTCCCACCCTCTTAACACACTCCCCCTTGTAGCCAAGCTAAGCAAGCGCACCTGCGACTTTTCTCAGCCTCCTGACTCTCTCATTGTCTCTCCCTATGTGCCCCTCTCCCTTGGCTTTCCTAGATTGGAAGCTCCTTGGGGCAGGTCTCTAGCCCCACCGGTTCCGTTGCCAGGCACACAGCCGGCAATACGTAAATGCAACATTAACAGCAGAACAACTCTGGCCTGGAAGCTCTCGGTGAAGGCTGCCAGGAGTCGAAATGCAGAGTCAGTGCCTGGAGGAAGGGGCAGCTGCCCCCTCCACCCCCCCAGTAATCCCAGAACTCTGCTCAGGGGCTGGACAACTCTCGGGGTTAGTTAACCGATGCTGTCGGTTAGCTCTTGGCTCCCCCTCCAGCCCCATCTCTGCTCCCTCTCCCCCTCCAGCACAAACTCCTCGTCCTTGCCTTCAAGGGTCTCCATGGCCTTGCTCCTCCTTATCTGTCTTTTCTCAGTTCCCACCACAACATTCATGCCTCCTCCGCCACCGCAGCTCCCCTCCTGAACACAGACCCTTTACTCCCTCCCGACCCTCAAATCCCTCCTAAAAACCTCTCTCTTCCGTCAGGCTTTCCCCAGCTCCTCATCCCCCCGTAAATTGCTCATTGACGCATCACTAGATACTGCCCTATCCGTTATAACTTAGCTACTACTGCTTCTCTTACTCCTGTTATTACTGCTAGGGGTGTGCCCAAGGCACCCCTACCGTTTACATCAAACCCCTTGGTTTTCCGGGGCGGGGGCGGGGGGGGTTGTAAACGTCCCTCTCTTTTCAGGTTCCCTTTTTAAAACATTAAAAAATAAATAAATTACTGCACAAGTGCAAAATGGGCCCCAGGGCCGAGCAGCCATTTTGCACACGCACTGCGATGGTTACATTTAAAAAAATACAAATAAAAGCAAATTTTGTTTTTTTTAAAAAAAAAATCACTGCGCACGCGCGACTGACTGCCAGTGCCTTCGCACACGTGCATCCCTGTCCCAAAATGCCACCGGCAGTGTCAGCGCCAGCCAGTCTGTGCACATCTAAACCAGCTCTCCTTTTCCAAGATGGTACCAACACTGCCGGTGCGTGTGCGAATGGACTGGCGGCCATTCGCGCATGTGAGGTGATTTAAAAAAAAATTATTTTATTTTTATAAAATAAAAATAAATAAATAATGTTTTTTAAAAAATAAATAAATAAATAAATCACATCACATCTGGGCCCCGACAGCCATTTTGGAAAAGGAGACGCATGCACAGAATGGCCCCGACCGCCATTTTGGAAAAGGAGACGCATGCACAGAATGGCCCCGGCGGCCATTTTGGAAAAGGAGATGCATGCACAGAATGGCCCCGGAGGCCATTTTGGAAAAGGACACACGTGCGCAGAATGGCCCCGGTGGCCATTTTGGAAAAGGATACGCATGCGCAGAATGGCCCCGGCGGCCATTTTGCACACACACTTGGTTCTTTTATTATTATTTTTTTTAAAAAAAACAACGGATGAAGCAAATGATAATATTTTGCTTATTCATCTGTTTTCATAACATTAGTCATGCACGTGAATGGGGCTCCATTCGTTTTCGTAACTAACAGAAAACATTACGGATGGATTCACACTCCTAGTTACTGCTACTACTTCGGTTACTCCTGCTCAGATCGTTTCCCAGGGCCCTCCTCCTCCCACGCATTGCACTGGTCTCTTCGCTTTCCTTGGCTGTCTGCTTCCTTGGTGAAGTCTGTTTTTTTGTATCCCCGGACGAGTCTGCTGACCCCTCCCGGCCCAGCTGCCCACAGTCAGCGCCGCCCCCCCCCCCGGCCATTCCCCTCAACTGGGAGGTCGACTTGCTAAGAGGAGAGTCGATCAGCTGTTACCAGACACGGCTCATTCACTTACAAGGTCCCAGTGAAATCCATGTACCAAGCAGGGCTGATTGGACTGAGGGCTTCCTGGCTGCACATCTGTCCTTCAGGCCCCCTCCAGAGAGCCAAGCACATCCACCATAGAAGGCAGGAAGAGGCAAAGGAGGGTTTGCAACGCAACGCTCCCAGCCTTGGGCAGCTCCTATGCAGACGTGGCCCTCAGCTAGGTAGTGGTGACTACTACGATGCAATAGCTACCCCGCTGCATGTCCTGGGGTAAGGAGTAGCAGCTACTCCATAGCACCTGTCATGTCTGGACGCGTTGGCGGGATCCCCAAACAGCGGGGGGTTGACAGCGGTGCTCTGGAGTCTGCACTAGTTGCCCATAGCTTTCCCGGCATGATTCAAGGGGCTGGTTTTGACCTATAAAACCCTAAATGGCTTGGGCCCCAGGTATGTGAAAGGCCGCCCGTCTCTTCCCTCGTGTCCCATCGTTGCTTCCAAGGTTGGCCAGGCGTGCCCTCTTGCAGGGGACCATCTTCCCATTACAACAGGGGCAATGCGGAGAGGCGTTTTCAACGGCCGCCCCACAATAATGGAATTCCCTCCCCCTGGAGATCTGTCTGACCCTGAGCCTGCTCGTCTTCTGGAAGAGATGCAAGACCTTTTTGTTTGGCCAGGCGTCTGGCAGGCAGGGATAGGGGCAGAGGGAGGAGTGAGGGGAAAGGTTGGTGGGTGTGGGAGCTTGTCACAAAGAGATGCTAGACTATAGGTCTAACAAATATATAAAGCTAAAGGTTAAACATGTATGTAAATGTAAAAGCTGGGAACTGGTCACGTCATGCAATGGAGAGAGACAAAGATATGCCAATGGGTATTTGGAGATATCTGACACCTCTACAAGAGCCAGACATACACCTTTGAGTTGCAAATGAAGCTTGCCTGCGGACGTGACTAAAAAAATGGACACTCGCTGAGCGGGAAACTTGAACAAAGGACTCTGACAGCTATTTAAACTGAGAGACAAGACAAAGGGTTAGTTCCTGCTATCTCTGGAAGCTGAGAGCTTCATCTACATCTTGCAGCCAGGGAAGGCTGTGCCAAGCAAACCATGAAGTAAAGACTTTCTTGGAAACTCTCTAAGACCGGAACCCAGCTAGTCTTCCACCGCTGGCTGAGAACGAACCCAAGTGCATGGACTATTTTGTAGGGTAAGATTTAACTAGGGATGCACGCAGTTCAGACTAGAAATGCATTATTGACTTTTGTTTTTATTCGCCACTCTGTGTTCAAACTATCTTTGCTTATGTAATCAAACTTTCTTCTTTACTAAGAAGTGCTTGCTGTTGTTATACATTGGGGAACACAATCTGAGGATTTTGAGCCCTCAAGCTCTTGCGAACCCAGAGAGAGAGAGAGACTCTATGAACAGGAGTCTCTGGGAGTTGGGAGACAAAAGGATTATCCCCTTTGCAAGACTGAATCAGCCAGAGAGAGAACTGGTTCAGGTGGGCTGCAAATGAGGAAAATTGAGTCACCCAGCCTAGGAAAGTGGGGTAGTGGACCCCAAACCCCCTGACAGAGCTAGGGTAGTTTTTTTTGGTTTTGTTTGACATGTTTTTATATTCTGTAAGCCGCCCTGAGCCTAATTGGGAAGGGTGGGATAAAAATTAGAATAAAATAGTTAGGCAGTCAGGCCTTTGCTGTTGTGGGCTCCTCAGTGTGGAACTTGCCCCCTGCAGATGTCCCTTCCTCCTCACCTTTAAAAAGCACCAGAAGACGTCTTTATTCTCCAGGTGCCTCTAGGATCCACTCTCTCTTAATGTGCTTTCTCCTGCCTCTTTCTTTACCTTCCCCTATTAAACAGATGTGTATCATAAATTGATATTATATTGTTTTATCATGTTTTTATGTTGTGAAGGGCTCTGAGTGCCAAATGGTGCGGGGGGGGGGGACAAGGGGGGTCACTATGGAAATAATTTAAAAAACAAAAAACCACGAGGAAGGCGTTGCTGCACGGAGTTTTGCCCCGTCGGTCTAACGCTCTGCTGCCTATTTCAGACAGACGGAGCGGAGACACCGACGCTCGGGCCGCTTTTACACGAGCGGCCGCATGCAGCGCGTTGAAGAACGCACTTTCGGAAAAGCCCCACGCGGTGCGTTTAGACGCACCGGAAGTAGCCCTCCGTCAGAGGAATCCCGGCTTGCGCGGTCTTTTTCAAGGCACCGTTAAATGTGTAAAAGCGGCCTTGGTCCCTGCTCTGCCACCAGGGGGCACCCATTCCCTCCAACCAGGTAGGAAAGCTTTTCAGAGGTCGAACGTACCCTGTAGGAGGAAGCCGCAAGGTCTCCATGCCCCATGCTCTGGTGGAGCTCCTCGCTGCATGGAGCTGGGAGGGATCCAGCCCAGATCGGATTCTGGAAACAGAGCCAGAAACGAGTTTAGCTTCAAGAAGAGGAATTGGGAGCTTTTTGGATTCTGGCTGACAGCCCTTCCCCAAGCTCCGGCATTGCCACTACCCCTGGCAGCATTGCCTGACTCTTCCAGGGGGCCTGCCCTTTAGGATGGATGAGAAGGGGAAGCGAATTCATGAAGTTGCAGGCGCGTTTGCTTAGCTCAGTTACAAGGCGAGGGGCGGGGCCCTGAAGTAGAAGAAGCATCAGTCTAGGGGGGCGAGGAGCTGGGGGAAAAGCCTGATGGAGGAAGGAGGGATTTGAAGGTTAGGAGGGAGCTAGCTGAATGGGTGTTTTTAGACAGATGTGGGGCTAGTCACCTGCAGAGCAGCTCTGGGGGCATCTGCCCATGGTCTACACAGACCCAGCGGCTGCCGCAGCCCGAAAGCTGCCTGCACGCCCCCCCCTCTCCCACACCGTACGGTTACGGGCAGATCGCCTGACGCTCTAGGCTGCCACCCGCAACTCTATGGTGTTGGCCGGGGCAACCGCCGAGAGCAGAGCTGCAGAGGTCGTCCGCCGAGGCGGTAGACAGCAGCTCCACCTTGTGCCGATGCCCTGGGTTTGCGCAGCCCGGTCTGCTGCCGTTGTTCTGGACCACCGCAAGCAGAACCAGAGCAGCCTGCTCTGCCTCTGCTCCCCTGTCTTTAGCCGGATGGGGTACGTGGGGGATGCCGTCCGTCTGTTCACACTCTAGGAGTATGTGTTCAGGGAGGGAGGGAGGGAGGAGACTTTGGGGCGGGCGAGGGTAGCGACGGCAGCAGAGGAAGAGTCAAGCTCACAGTAGGAAGGAACATAATGAGAAACGAGGGCAGAAAGCTAGGGAGGAGCAACTGCAAGTCCCTGAAAATGAGGACAAAGACTGTGCTGGAAGCGAACGAAGAGGGAGCAGCGGAGGGGTTGAACACCAATTCACCAAACAAAATTGAATGGACTTTCTGTAGCAGTAACTTGAGGGAATTTGCTGCCTTGGACTGAACACACCACATTGACATTTCAATCCCATGATCCTCCGCTATGTTCCGCAAGGTCAGCTGGGGGTGCCCTCTGCAAGTTCCGCCACCGCGCTGCGTTCGTATAGCAACAGCGCGCAGAGAGACCTTCTTGGTGGCCACTCCACAGCACTGGAACTCCCTGCCCCTGGAACTTCACCAAAACCCAAATATATCCCGGAGGTAACGCGAGACCGGTTTATTTGGTCAGGCCTTTGGCCAGCAGGGATAGGGCGTGGGATGTTGTTTGAAACGGGAATTTTTAATATATAAAATATATATTTGTACACAGTTTGGGTTTTTAAATTGGTTTTTATCTTATGTATGGTTTGTGTATACTTAGGCCGAGAATGGACTATAAACTGAAATGAATAAATAAAATGATCCCTAACAGCAAAGCCGTGTGGAGTTATCAGAGAACATTCAGAATCATGACCTCAGCTGCAGTGGCATCATTTTGGGTCCCTTCCCAGAATTTGGGAAACTCTGGCTGGGAATATCGGGAGTCTCTTCCGACCTTGAGATTTTGGACTCTGCAAGGAAAGCTGGCAGCCTCTGACTTTGCGCTGTAATTTCCCAAGCTATTGGAAGGGTCTGTCTTACTGTCCTGGACCAGGCCTGCCTCTTCCTATTCGATCCAGGTGGGTTCAGTTTGTGGCAACCGCCCACCCTGCACAACAAGAATCTGCTGTTAAGGTCAGTATTCTCGGGGGGGGGGGGGGCTAGCTCCGGTCTCTGACCGGAGAGAGAGACCCGCAAGACACCCCAGGAGTAGTGTTACTACCTCCCAGGGCAGCTGGGGCCCCATCAGCATCCATTTCAGGGAGGTTAAATGGCCTAGTTCTCCCCAGAAAGCAAGACAGCGATTTACCAGAGAGGCACCAAGGCAGGGGAGTCAGGCCTAGTGGGATGGTCCAAGCGGTCTCCTCCTCCCATCACCAACCACTCTGTGGGAACTGGGGGCTGCTGGGTTCCAGTAGTGGGTTTGGGAGGGGTCCGGCACATCCCAGAGGCTCTCCCTCTTCTCCAGGCTTGTGTAGTGGTGGAGCGGGCGCCCGCCAGCGTCCTGGACTTGCTGCATGGCTTGTGAGGCAGCAAAGCGGACAGAGGTATCAGGGTCCTGCTGCATTCTGTCCAAAGCTGAAAGAGAGAGACAGCGTGGGTCACCAAGAGAGTCCAGGCTGGGGAAGGCTAACAAAGAAACTCTCCCGCAGAGCAGGCTTCTGAGCTTGCTAGGCCCTTGGCGGAGGCAGCTCCAGAAGCCTCTCTGTTCTTGGTGTCCTCTGTCCAAGCTAGCCAGGGCCCTCGGCTCCCACACCATGATGGCAGAGTTATTCCCAGGACTGCTTCCTCTCGCCGAGATCTCCCCAGCATGGTTTTTCCGGTCTCAGCCTCTCCCAACCAGGGCCAGCATAAAGGCAGCACGGGCAGCAAGGGGGTAGTAAAAACACCACCATAACGGCAAGCTCTGCAGCTGGAATGGTGCCCAGGAGAGGGGGAGCCAGGGCCTCTGCCCCCTTGGTGCCCAGGCAGGGGTGGGGGGAGGGAGGATTCTGCCAGCCCACCTGGCCACCCTTCCCTTGTGGAGCAGGGTCCCCCCACCAAGGTGTACGAGCCAGCTGAGGTGCAGCATCTGCTTAGGCGGGGTGGCAAAAATCCCTCTGCTGCTGCTGCTGGCAAGGTCAAGTGGAAATGGTTATCCGCGTAGATATCGGTAACCGAACCGATCACAATCGGTGCCTGAGCGGGAAGAGTTTTATTAAGCAGCACGTTTACCGAGTTACCGCATTCCCTCTTTGTGCTGTTTAGCATGTTGCCACATTCTAGGCTCCCAGCTGTTTTGAGACTACTGACCAGTCCCATTTGCCCGTCATGTCTTTCCTGTTTAATCCCCCCCGTGGCCTCTAGTTGCAAGTTTAACTTGGTTTCCCATTGGATCCCTGGTTCAAATCTGTTGGAAGCAGCTTGGCGAGTGGCCCGGAAGTAAGCCAGAAATGATGGAATAAAGAAATCAAGGAAGGCAGCTTACGGGGTAAGTCAGTAATGCGGTAACGAGTAAGTGGTCTTACTCGTTATTTATTTTATTCATTTCTTGACATTTCTATGCCACCCCCTCATGCCCACGGCATCTCGGGGCGGCTAACAATGCAGTAAAACAATAAAGATACATTAAAACCGACATCAGTTTAAAAATAATTTTAAACCCCCCAACCCTAACCCTGCCCTCCAATTCCCCCAAATTCCCCACCCCACCAATCTCCCCCATTTACCCCTCCCTCCCCCGTCCCCTCCAAAGGCCCGGGCGAACAGCCAAGTTTTGCATGCCTGCCGAAAGGCGAGCAGACCCAGGGCCAGGCGGGCTTCTTTCGGGAGGGAGTTTCACAACCGTGGCCCGATCACCGAGAACGCTCTCTCCATGGTGGGCCCCCGCCTTACATAGGGGACCCCCAGACAGGCGCCCCCAGTGGATCGGAGGGTCCGTCCTGAGTCATGGAAGGCGAGGCAGTCCCTGAGATAAGAGGGGCCGAGACCGTATACCAATGCTAACACCTTGAACTTGGTTCATTACGCTATAGGCAGCCAGTGCAGAGAGCGGAGCACTGGTGTAATGTGCTCACGGTGACCCGTCCCCGTAAGGAGACGAGCCGCCGCATTCTGCACCAGCTGCAGCCTCTGAACCAATATCAAGGGAAGCCCCACGTAGAGCGCGTTGCAGTAGTCGAGCCTCGAGGTAACGAAGGCATGGATGAGAGTGGCCAGGTCAGGTCTGGAGATGTATGGGCGCAGTCTCCGCACCAGATACAGCTGGCGGAAAGGCGGCTTTAGCCACCGCCTCCACCTGCCGATCCAGGCGGAGATCCGCATCCAAAATCACCCCCAGACTCCGTACCTGCTGGGCAACCGGAGGGCAGACCCCCCCAATAGGAGGAGCTGGACACCTCCTTCGCCCGCCCCACCACCATCACCTCCGTCTTGTCTGGGTTCAGCTTCAGTCTGCTCTGCCTCATCCAACCCGCCACGGCCTCCAGACACTGGGAAAGTATCGAGACGGCAGGACCTGGGTCCGTTGAAAAAGAGAGGTACAGCTGTGTGTCGTCAGCATATTGGTGACAACACACCCCGAACCATCTCACGATCTCCCCCAGGGGCTGCATATACACATTAAATAACAGTGGAGACAGAATGGAACCCTGCGGAACGCCACAGGTCAAGGCCCGGGGGCATGATGTTTCAGCTCCCAGCACCACCCGCTGGCTTCTGTCTGAGAGGAATGAGCGGAACCATCCAAGAACAGTCCCGTCCAGACCCCCCAGATCTCGCAGCCGTCTCAACAGCAGCCCATGGTCCACGGTATCAAAAGCGGCCGAGAGATCTAGCAGGACCAGAAGTGTCGACCGTCCTGCGTCCATCTCCCGGCGGAGGTCGTCAGCCAAAGCCACCAACGCCGTCTCAGTACCATAGCCAGGGCGGAACCCAGATTGAAAAGGGTCAAGGAAACCGATGCTATCAAGATGCCGCTGGAGCTGCAGTGCCACCGCCCGTTCAATAACCTTCCCTAAAAAGGGAAGGTTAGAGACAGGGCGGTAGCTGGCGAGCGCATCCACGTCTAAAGATGGCTTCTTCAGCAGGGGACGCACCACAGCCTGCTTAAGGCTGGGCGCCAATCTACCCTGCCGAAGGGACGCATTGATAACCCTCGCCAGCACCGTCCCTAGCGTCTCCCTGGAGGCTTTCACCAACCAGGACGGGCACGGATCGAGTTGACAACTGGTGGCCCTAACAGACCCCAGGACATCCGCCGCATCGGCTGGCGTCACTTCCTGAAACTCAACCCAAGAAGATGGACCAGACGGGGCCTCCGCAACCTCACGCTCCTGACTTACTGCCTTCAATCCGGCGTCGAAGTCGCTCTGGATCGGAGCAATCTTGTCTGTGAAGTAGGTGACAAATTGCTCACAGCGGGCCTGGGACAGGTCCCCATCCAGGCGGAGGGAGGCTGGATGGGGACTAATTTCAGTTAGTCACGGCAGTGTGCGGTGACTGATTAACAGATTAGATATCTGGATTTTGGTAGTTAGCCACAGTTACGGAAATTAGCTATCCATTTCAGCTGTAACCTTGGGACAGCCCTCCTTACCATCATCTCTCTAGCCAGTGTGGTGTAGTGGGTAAGGTGCTGAACCTGGACCCGGGAGACCAGGATTTGAATCTCATCCTAGCCATGAACTCGATGGGTGGCCTTGGGCAAGTCACAATCTCTCAGCCTCAGTTCCCCATCTGTAAAATGGGTGTGCATGCATTCCCCTCATCCTGGTCCATCTTGTGATCACATCCAGATTGCGAGCCCACTGGAGCAGGGGCCTGTTTCCAAAACATGTGACTGCAAAGTGCTGCATAAGCCACAGAAATGATAAGCGATAGTAAACTCTACCCTGCCTGGTGTTCACCTTCCCCCCGTAATCCCCGGAAAGACAGATAGGCGTGACATCAGTGGTGCTCTGCAAGACAGAACTGGGGAACTAGTGGGGCCAAATCTGGCCCCTTGCCAATGCCTGGATCTGGCCCCTGGATCCATTCCCTACTCTCAAGCACTGAAAAAAGGGAGCTCCGGGGGAAGGGAGGGGAGATGAGGCCATGTGCTCAAGGAGACAGGAGATGGATTCATGGCATAATTCCACGATCTGGACCCTTCCTTCCTCCATCCTGAGCACACCCCTTAAAGTGTCCCCAAATCCTACTGAGCCTGCTGAGCACCTACTAATGTTCAAAGTGGTCCAAAGGAGGGGAAATGCTTCCCCTGTTCCTGCTCTAAGGGCTTGTTCACATGAACAGGTAATAAGAGGCAATGACCCCTCATCCTGGTGCAGCCTCAGTTCTGCTCACACAAGGAGAGAGGTGATGAGGAGAAAGGTGTGTGTGGTGTGTGGTGTGTTAAACGATCCTTCCACAAATGGGGGTATTTTGGAGTGTGTGGCTATTAACCTGGAGCTGTGTTTGTCTGAACAGATGCGGGGACAGAGGTGACTGCTGTATGGCTCTTCCCACTGGTTAACAACCGCTTATCCCCTGCTTGCGTGAACAGAGCCGACATAGGTATTTCACCCTCTCTACATAAGAAGTGCCACACTGGGTCAGACCAATGGTCCATCTAGCCCAGCATCCTGTCTCCGACAGTGGCCATGAATAACTCTCACTCGATATGGCCTCCTACTTGATGGGTGTGGGCTTCCAGCATTCTTCCAGCTGAAAGTACAAATAGAAATGCCCGTGGGGATGCCCATGGCATAAATAGTTATGGAGGTCAGGCAGGGACCCATGTATTCTGCAATGATTTTTTTCTCACCAAATTCTGCAACCAGGGAAACCGAATTCTGCGAGCAGACGATTGAGATTAGGAAAGCAGAATAAATTATGCAAATTAACTAAATCCTGCAGGTTTTTGTATGGAAATTAATTTTCCAGTATGCTATTCCATCAATTTGAAACATCTCCTATCTTAAAAAAATCCTCGTGAACTACCACACAGATGTATCAGCAGAGGGAGGGGGAAGACGGGGTGGGGGAGAACAGCTCATCTCTCCCTTGGAGTCATGGTGTGTTCCTTCTCATCAGCTGTGTCACAGGGCAGGCCCATAATAGATTGCAGCAGTTACCAAAGCCAGCACCCTATTGGCTAGCGCCCAGTGCTGGCTTCCCATTGGCTTGCTCACAGGCTCCCCACTCAGGCTGTCACTCTGGTGCTGCCAGAGGCTATTTCTGCAATTATTTGGCCAGAAACAAAATGGCTGCAATTCGCAGGGCCCTCACTTACCCTGAAGTATCAGCTCCTGCTTTTCTGGGGTGACCACACCAGGTTCTGCACACTGGACAGCGCACCCTAGAACAGAATGCAAGCAGTGCCAGACTGAGTCAGACCAATGGTCCATCAAGCCCAGCATCCTGTCTCCAACAGTGGCCAATCTCGGTTGCTTGGAATTAAGTCCCCAACAGGTCACTATGGGGCGATCCCTTCCTTGTTGTTCACTCCCAGCTCCCGATAGTAAGACAGACAGCAAGACAGGCAGACACTCAAGGGAAAGTCTTCCAGGAACACCTGTTCAGTTAGGGCTGCTGCTGGGGTGGCTTTTCCCAAAAAAATCTAACTCCCCTCGCACTCCCAGTCGGCATCAAGTGGGCAGCTCAGTCAAAGAAGGGGTAATGGGGTCAGGGGCTCCAATGTCAGCCTGGGTCTCAGGGATCCCCAGGTACAATTCTCAATCCTGCTACAGACTCCCTCTGTGGCCTTGGCCAAGTCTCTGTCTCACATCTCTAGCAGGCTCCCTCCCGCACAGAGAAGCTCTAGCCTGCGGTGGCCCGCCGGGGTGGCCCGGAAGTAGATCAGGATCTACTGGTGGATCACAAGCCGGTCTCCAGCAGGCCACCGTGTGGGGAGGGGGGACCAGCATTTCGGAGATCACTTCTAGGGACAAGAGCAGGATTGGTGGCGCAGGGAGCGTCTCTGGGGAGGAGGCGGGCTGGGAAAGCTCCTCCATTCCACCAGGGAACGCTCTTCTCCGCTCCCGAGTCCAGTGACTGAGGGGCCCCAGAGCAGAGAGCCAGCGGGAGGGATCATAAGAATCATAGAGTGGGAAGGGACCTCGAGGGTTATCTAGTCCCCGGCTTGAACGCAGGAGGACAACAGCTACAACATCCTCGACAGACGCCGGGCCAAGCTTTCTGAAAAGGCCAGCAATTAATTATTATTATAAGCATTTATATAGCGCTAGCAATGTACCTGGTGCTTTACAGAGAATAAGATAGACACGGTCCCTGCCTGAGAGCTGACAATCTAAAGACAGGGGGAGGGGAGACGGGGAGGGGGAACAGAGGGAGAGACAAGGGATGCGACATTCACGAGGATGCGAGAGCTCAGATACACGTTCTTGGCTTGGTTACAGTAAATAGGAGTTTGCAGATAACAGGTGGGGGATAATCCTGGGTGGGGATGATTAGCAGGAGTTAGGAAGGGCGCAGCGGAAGAGGTGGGTTTTGAGGAGGGATTTGAAGGTGTGGAGGTAGGGGGCCAGGCGGACGAGGGCAGGGAGGGAGTTCCAGGCATGCGGGGCAGCGAGGGAGAAGGGATGAAGGCGGTTTGGGGAGCAGGGGAGGCGTGGGAGGGTGAGGGAGGGGATGGAAGAGGAGCGGAGTGCTCGAGCAGGGGTTCGGAGGGAGATCAGGGCAAAGAGGTAGGGGGGAGATTTGTAAGTGAGGACGAGGAGCTTGTGTAGAATACGCTCAGGAAGGGGGAGCCAGCGGAGAGAGGAGGGGCTGCACATGGTCAAAGCGACGGGCAAGGTGGATGTTTCCAGCAGAGTTTTGAACAGAGATAAGGGAAGAAAGGGGAGAGCGGGGAAGGCCAGCGAGGAGGAGGTTACAGTAGTCGAGGCGAGAGCAATGCAGAGCGAGCCTCTGACCTTTCTAAGCATGGGGCGTGGTGCAGGGGACAAGGTGCTGAACTTGGATCTGAGGAACCAGGGTTCAAATCCTGTCCTAGTCATGAACTCACTGGGTTGCCTTGGGCAAGTCACAGCCTCAGTTCCCCCATCTGTAAAATGGGAATGCGTGTCTGTCCCCTCGCCCGTGTCCATCTTAGATTGCAAGTCCATTGGGCAGGGACCCATCTTCAGAACGATCTGAGACTGTAAAGTGTTGCCTACGCCTAGCAGCGCTATAGAAATGACGAGATGGAGCAGGCAGCTGCTTCCATTGCCGCGCAGCTCTTCCTGTTAGACGTTTTTTCCTGATATTTAACTGAAATCACCCTTCCTGAGCCCATTATTTCTAGTCCTGCCCTCTACAGCCAGGCAGAACAGCTCGTTGCCGTCTTCTTTAGGACAGCCCTTCAGCTGCTTGAAGATGGCTATCACGCCTACCCCTTAATCTCCTCTTCGCTAGGCTAAACATACCCAGTTCCTTCAACCTTTCCTCACAAAACCGGCTTTCCAAACCCTTGATCGCCTTGCTGCCCTTCTCTGAACCCGCTCCAATTAAAGTGAGACGCCCCCAAACTGCCCTAGCGTGGAGCCCTGGAACCAGGGGGAGGGGGATCCTGCTGGTTCAACTGACGTTGACGTCTGGATCAGGCGAATTATAAATTTGGGCAACCCCAAGATACCAGTCCCTCCTTCATCCTCCAGGGATCCTCTATCATGTCTACGCCTTAATCTGGGATTCTTATGATCCCTCCCGCTGGCTCTCCGCTCTGGGGCCCCTCAGCCACGGATTTCCAGCAGCCTGTAGGGGTGGGGTCCTGCTCGGATACAGCTGGTGGCTCTAACTCCCTCCCAGGAAGCACTCCTGGATCTCAGGAGGTCCAGATTTGCTGCTGGTGCAACTGGAGCAGTCTCCTGGAATGGGATTGGATACAGGAAATTAAAGGCCGAGGGTGTGGTTAAAAACTGCAGTGCGCCGCACTCCAAACACACGCACCCCCCCCCCCTGCTCTTGATCTCAGGTGCTCAGCTCTGCAAGAGGACATTTTCTTCTCACCGATGAAGACAGCCGCTGCTCTCCGGACCGTGGCCTGTGGACTACACAGATGCTCCAGGCACTGGAACAGGAAGTCAGGGATGCTCTTGACTTTCCGGATCTAGCAGGAAAACCAAGAATCAAAAGAAAATCTGCATCAGCATCTGGCTTCTGAGCCCCAAGGGGGGGGCGGGGGGGGAGAGAAATCAAATCTCCCCATAAGCGGAGGCAATCCGGACAGTTCTTAGTTAGGAGGGACAGTCCCTTGTTGGGTGCTGAATCCCACTGTCCCTCCTGCAGGGGTGAAACTCCCTCTTTCAGGAAAGAGAGAGGGACAAAAAGGCCAGTATACAAGCCTCAGGCACCTCTTTCCTGGTTGCCTTCCAGGAAAAGCCCTTGAGAGGCAACAGGGAGAGAGGATGGAACAGCAAGAAACTAAGGGGAATGGGAAGTGGGAGAGTGTCCGTCTCTCTTTATGCGCTGGGAGGGGCGTGTGCATGAAAATGGGGGGGGGCAGAGCTTATTCATAGGGGTGGGGCTTATGGGCCAACAGGGCGGGGCTTGTCCCTTTTTGGCAGCTTGCAATGTTGGGAGGAATGCAGGGAGCACAGGTCCCTGCTCCATGAGAAATTTCAGCCCCTCTGCATCCCAGGGAGCGATTCAGTGTCCGCCTCAAAGGGTGACAACAGACGGACAGCAGCTCCGGTGCTTTTGGCTGCGCCAGTGTGCCTCTCCCCCGGGTTGACCCCTCCGTCTGATGAGCGACCGCCGGATGCGCAAATCCGCTTTGCGCCTCTGCCCCGCGCAGGCAGCGCTCGGGAAGAATCCCGGAGCGCACACCTCATCAAGAGAGTTGGCCAAACCCACGGCAACAGGCCAGCACGGAACCCTTGTCCATCTAAACGGGCCCGCAAGCCCCGGGCAAACACAATCCCGTCTGGATCATAGATGCCGGCGGCCCAAATGGCCCCAAAGGCTGCCGCCGCTGTGTCCCATTGCCCCCCCCAAAACCGCTGGGCCGGAGGCTTGGATTCGAGTCGTGCAATCCAGACAGTCCTTAGTTAGGAGGGACAGTCCCTTGGCAGGGTTGGCTCATCCGTCCATGTGTTCCTGAGCCGGGGCTTTCCTGGGGGCAGGGGGAAGGCATGTTCGCTGCCTGCGCGCTCGGTTCACCTGCCCGCCAAGCTGTCTGTCCGAAGGCAGGCAAACCTGGGGGGGGGGGTGGTGCAGTTCCGGTTTGGGTCCCCCACCCGCCTGCTCCCTGTCCATCTGAAAACACCCAAAGAGACAGGCCCGAGTGGCTCCACCCTGCCAAGAGCCTGGGCCTGATGTGGCCTGAGGAGCCATCTTGTCCGGAGTCAGGGTGAACTGAATGGGAAAGGATGTCCCCGCTCTCCCCTCTATTGTTTACGTGTCTCTTCACATTGATAGACCGCCCTTCCCAGAGGCTCAGGACAGCTCACCAAACACACTCATACAAAGATACCCACAACCCTCCACCAAAACCTCCCAGTGAGACGCCAACTGCCCACTTACCAGATAACGGCAGAGTTTCTCCACCATCTGGGGATGGTCGTGCCAGGCTTTCCTGCTGTTGATTTTCTTTGGCAGAGCCCAGCCCAGGAACTGAAAGCCCCTCTCCAGGGCTTCCTGGCACCCCTGCGACATAGAATTGGGGGTGGGGCATCATTACGAGGGCAGAGGTTTGAGTGGAAGGGGGTGGGAGTTAGCCTAACGCCAGCTACCAAAGGCATCCCAGCCATCAAAGCAAAATGGCGGCAGGCCACAGGGTGCGGTCTCCTGCTCACCCCACCTCCTGCTCTTTGTTCTTTCCCCCAAAGTACAATCCAGTCCCTTCGGGAAGCAGAGAGCCTGCACAGGGCTGGGGAGGAATCAGTCACCCACCCCAGACTATCCTAGTTTCACCCCTACCCATGGGGGTTTCTATGAAGGGCAGCACCCCAATCGGAGTCTCCCACAACATGCAGTTCATCTGTAGCAGTGGGCAGCTTCTAGGGGGTAAGACTCTGCAGGGTTAGTCCCCCCACCCCATGGCTGTCACTCTCACAGGAATCAGCACGGCACAAGTCACCTATGGGAATCAGCTCAACACTCTCTCTATTACATACATCTACAGTTCCTCAGTATCCCAGGGCTGCTGGCTTAGCCGCCTCCACCCTGCAGACCCAGCAGTCTCTCCAAACATCTCCAAGTAGCTACAGTATATACGCCCCAAAGTCCATAGACTGCAGGCCAGCAAAGCCCTGGCTCACTGCAAGCCTTTCCCCAGGCAATAGGCACCATTCCTGGGCACAGCCTTTCCAGTACCTGGGCTCACTCCTTCTCTCTGGTTCTCCTTGTCTTCAGGACCCTGGAGAGCATAGAGTGGACGGTTCAGCTTTAGGCTTCTTCCAGCAGAAGCCTAGGAGATGTTACCCCTTTTGCTTCCAGGCAGAGACTGCCATGCTCACAGTCCTGCAGCCTCTTATATACCCAGAGTGGGCGTGGCCAAATCACCAGCTTTGCTGCCCTTAAAGGGCCAGTGTTCTGCCCACTCTGGCGCCTTACTTCTCAGCCTGTTTCTTTCACAGGTGGGTCTCCGGTTCTGGACTGGCTACCCCAGACCCATGCACATGTGCACAGCCCTCTGGCTGGCCCACTCAGTCATGTCTTAAAGGGGCAGTAGCCCCTCAGGACTGCTCCCTGCTACACCATTCAATTAGGAAGTAACTGAGCCTTAGAGGATAGGGCAGGATAAATATCAAAATAAACACACAACCAAATAAATAATAGCTAGCGAGGGATGGAACCAGAGATCCATGTTTATGGCACACACAAAAATTAATAAATAAAAATTTCCAAATTCAGCAACCAGGAAGGCCACATTCTGCAAGTTCACCATGGACTCAACGTTTTGCACCATGTGTTTTCGTAATGATGCACATGGCATAAATATACAAATGTGCTTGGCAGCAGCTTTTTGAACTAAACTCAGTAGCGAGACCATGCAGCAGAGAGAGAAACCAAACCAGGCTTCACTAGCACAGTTATGGAGGATTGTCCTAACAAGACCCGTGCCAAAAATGAAAAACGAAGCAGAGAGGCCGCTTGGGAGACGGAGCAGGCACCGGCTGGATTTTGCAGCCCCCAAGGAGGGGGCCAGAATAGGACTTGCCTTCACTACGCTTGGCTCCTCATCTTGTGAGTGCAGAAGCAGCGGGACCAGGCTGCAGATCACCAGCTCCTGCATCTGGGGCCTCTCCTTCTTCTTCGTGGCATCGGGGAGCTCGGCAAAGAGGGCGACAGCAGCAGCACGGGCCTTGGGGCTCTCCTGGGAATGACACCCACAGCTAGCATTGCCACCTAGGCAAATTTTTAAGGAACACTTACCAAAAATACATGTTGCAGGGCCTGAATTTTTCATAAATGTTCCTTAAACATTTCCATAGGGGGCAACCGTCCCCAAAGCCGTCCCCACCACTTGCAGTTTGACTCCAGAGACGCCCATAGGCCAAGATGGAAGCCTCGGGGTCAAAGAGCAAGAACTGGCCACCCTACCCACGGCAGAGGGGGGGCTCGTCCCGCTGGACTAGAAGGAAGATCCCTGGGGCTTCAGAACAGCTGCCTCGACCTCAGCATCATGGCAGAGCTTTGGCAAGCCTGTGCAACCAGATAGGCAACTTTTAGAGGACACTTACGAGGAATACAAGTTGTAGGGTTGCATTGGCTTCAGTGCAGCCCTGTAACCTGTATTTCTCAAAAGTGTCCTCTAAAATTTGCATAGCCGGCCACCCGTCCTCCCCTAAGCACCAGGCAACATGCTTGTCTCCTATTGGCTGACCCACTGCTCAAAAAAGCATGGCAGGAAATGGGAGGCATCCGAGTGGCCTTGGGTCAAGCCCTGCCTGTGTGTCCGAGATCAAGCAACCTCGTTATCAAATTAACCCACAAACCACTTCGGGCTTCAAAGAGGCTACTCTTGCGTAAGTGCATACGGCCCCAAAGTCCCAATTTAGGAAGGACAGTCCGTCTTTCAGGAGAGAGGGACAAAAAGAGGAGCATTCGAGCCTCCGGCATCTCTCTAAATCCCTTGAGGGGCAATGGGGAAGGGAGTGCCTCTCCCGCTTTATTCACTGGGAATGTTGGGAGGGGCGTGTGCAAGAAACATTGTCATCCTAGCGCTCGGCCGAAAGTGCCCCTCTCGCAGGAAGCCCCTCCCAGCCAGGTTCAGATGGCAAGGGCATGCAGTGCGGTGCCCCCTCCCTCTCGGTTGCTGCCCCTTCTCCGAGGCTCATCAGAGCCCAAGCATCTTCCAGAAGCAGCGTAAAACCTTTCTGTTTGGTCAAGCGTTTGGCAGGCAGGGATAGGGGTTGGGTGGGAATTCTTAGATATATTTTTTTTAGGAAACTTTTATATTTTTATATATTTTATATATTTTTATTTTGTAAGCCGCCCTGAGCTTTAGCAGAAGGGCGGGGTAGAAATTTAAATAAATTCCATTTCATTCCTTAAATTTTTACCCCGCCCCTCCTAAAAACAGCTCGGGGCGACTTACAACAATAAAAACAATACATATAAAACAAGGGCGTGAGAGGGTGGAGCTTATTCACTGAGGGGGCGGAGCTTATTCACTGAGGGGGCGGAGCTCTTTTGGCCATCGCTCCCACCACCGGGATGCTGGTTGGGGCCAGCAAACCCTGATTGGCCGAGGGCCCTGGCCTGCCGTTGGCTGCCTAGGTCTTTTCCTGCCAGTGTGCCCATGAGCCTGACCCTCATGCCCATGATAGAGGGGTCGCCAGAGAGTGTGGGGCAGCTGATGACTCACATTGCCGAATAAGGGAATCAGCTTGCCGGCGATGGCAGTGAGGTCCCGGCCCTGTAGGACCGGCAGCAGGCTCTGGACAGCAGTGAGGGCCTCCACAGCAATCCTGCCATCGGTCTCATCCAGGCCGCCAAGGAGGGCGGGCAGCAGGGCCTTGACCTGCTCCACCTGCAGAGGGGGAAGAAGAGCAGGCATTGTTCTCTGTGCTCTCAGAAGTTTGCAGCCCAGATCCTGGGTCCCCTGTAGCAGAGTCCTGATTTCAGCCTGAGCAAGGACTGGTCTGGACTCTTCCAAGCACGGTCCTGATGTAATGGAGGTGGCACTGCTTCTTGTGGGGGCGCTGGGGTGCTCTGGGGGGGTGGGGGCCATAGGGCGGGGCTGAGGAATTCCTCCACGGGTTTTCTGCCATGCTCCCTACCAGACTGCCAGTGTGGTGTAGTGGTTAAGAACGTAGTACCTGACCCAGGTGGTAGGGGGAGGCCCCCCAGTCCAAGTCTCACCTTAGCCATGAACTCACTGGGTCACCCTGGGCCAGTCACAGATCTCTCAGCCTAACCTACCTCACAGGGTTGTCGTGAGGCTTAAGAGTTGAGAGAATTAGTCGTTAATGTTACAGTGAATAAGTTAAAGAATTGTAAGCCACCCTGAGCCTAAGGGATAGGGTGGGATAAAAAATAAATAAATCTAAATTAGTAAATACCCTCGGAATGCAATCAGGTCCCGCTGGGCTCAGTTTGGTCTCCAAGGCTTTAACCTGGAATATCAGACTCGCTGAGTGTTAAACAGACGTTATTGTTCAACTTGTGCAAATCTGAGGATGTCGCTGCAGTGCGTAGCAGCCCGAAAAGACGTTTATGCTGCTGCGTGTTTGACTGACGGCCCGGTTGTCCCCTTTCACAAACGTGTAGGTTTGGTAGGTGCCAAGACTGCGCAGAGGAGGGGAATGGCGCTTCCTCTCCCACAGGGCCTAGAGGCAGACACTTTCCACTGGGTAGCACAATCCACCAAGCCCAGGAACGCAGGTGCCACCAGCGCTGTGTTCTGCACCAATGAAAATGCAGCAGGGCATTCCCACACCTGCGAAAGTGGCTAGTGGGGAGCGGGGTGGGGGGCTTCCCCATGGAAGAGTGGGTGGGGATGCATCTGAGTGAGAGACAGAGGAGTGGGATGTTGGGTGTGGGGTAGGGAATAGGGGCTTTCTGGGTGAAATATGAGCTGTGGGGGGGAGGAACAGGGAGGATGGGATGGCTGGGTATGGGGTAGGAAACAGGATTTCATCACGTGAGATGTGTGTGGGATGGAATGGTTGGCTATGGGGTGGGGAATGGTGTTTGTTTGGTCAAATTATAGGGTGGATGGGGTTTTTTTTACAACTATATTTGGGGCACTTTGTCTTTAGGGGCAGTGGGGGGGAGGAGAGAAGTTTGCAGGCATTTTAGTAGTGTTGTTTTATTCCTTGCAAGCCACCCCGAGTATTTTTTGGAGAAGGGTGGAAAAAATAATTAAATCCTTTCCATGTAACAGCGGCTACGTGCAAGTAGCCACTCTGTGTTTTCTGTCGGCAAGATTTGTGGGTGAAGCATCTGTAGCAAACAGGGACCAGGACATCCACGGATGGAACAAAGAAAAGTGCGTTTCCCCTGAAGAGAAGTAGCTGATGTTACATCTGTTAAACCTTGAGGCTGTAATTCTAGCTCCGACGGGGAGGCCTAGCAGGGCTGTTCCATGAAACTTCAAATCCAGCCCGCACCCCTCTCCAGGGCGAGGAAGGCTTTTTTTTAGGGGGGAGTTACTCTGGCTCTCACTTTCTCTGGGTGGATGGCCAGGATGCCGAGCCCTCTCAGCCCCAGCGAACGCACAGCGGGGATGGCGTGTCTCGTCCATTTCGCTAGACGTATGAGGGTGTGTTTCTCCGGAAGCTGCTCAGCCCCTTTGTAATGGAGAAGCTGAGGAAAGAAAGAGGCCGTCGTTGCCGCCGATTTACAGAGAGACACCCCCGATTCAGGGCTCGTCCTGCGTCGGGACATGCGTCCCCGTACCTTCTCCTGACGGCACCCGATCCGCGGTGGTGGGAAGGATTAGGGAAAATATGATCCCAATCTCTTTGCGAGGACGTTGGTTGCGAATGAGCTACAAACCACTCACTCTGGAGGGCTTACTTCCGAGTAAGTCGTTTGTGGATTTTCCCCCTTGATAACCAGTTTACATCCCTACCAGGTGGTTGTCCAGCGGCTTCTTGAAAACCCCCTAGGGAGAGAGCGCCTGCATCCTCTCTAAGAAGCTTGTGCCATTGCCGAATCACTCTTACTGCTAGGACATGGTTCTTGCTATTCAATTGAAATCTTCCTTCCTGTAATTTGAGCCCATTATTTCTAGTCTTGCCCTCTGGAGTAGCGGAGAACAGCTCCCTGACATCTTTTTTTTTTTTAATGGCAGCCTTTAGATATTTGAAACCTGCCAGCATCTCCCCTTAATCTTCTCTTCGCTAGACTAAACCTACCCAGTTATAAGAACGTAACTGCACTCTCTGCGCTTATCTCCCTCCAGCCCGTGCACTTCTCTCCTCCTCTGTCCCATCTCTCACCCTCCCACGCCTTCCCTGCTCCCCTAACCACCTTCGTCCCTTCTCACTTGCTGCCCCCCATGCCTGGAACTCCCTCCCTGTCCACATCCGCCTTGCCCCCTCCCTTCGTACCTTCAAATCTCTCCTTAAAACTCACCTCTTTCGCTCTGCTCTGTCTGACTCTTTATCCTGCTGAGCCACTATTCCTATACCTACGATCGGTTTACCCTTATCCTTGCAACATGGACCTGCCTGCTGTCATTCTCATCGTAACCAAGCCAAGTACGTGCACTTGAGACCTCGCATCTTCATGAATGTTAGACCCCTTGTCTCTCCCTCTGTTCCCCTTCCTATGTCTCTCCCCCAGCTCCTGTCTCTCAGATTGTAAGCCCTAGGGGCAGGGACCGTGTCTGTTTTATTACTTTGTAAAGTGCCAGGTACACTGCTGGCGCTATATAAATGTTTAATAATAATAATAATAATAATAATTAACATAAGAAATGTCAGACTGGTTCAGACCAATGGTCCATCGCGTCCAGCATCCTCTCACCGACAGCGGCCACACTTTGTCGCTTCGGAGAAGTACCCAACAGGTCATGATGGCGGGTTCCTCCCAGCTCGACAGTCAGCGGTTACCTCCTCCAACCTTCTTGGGTAATTATGAATGGACCTGTCCCCCAAGAACCTGTCAAATCCTTTTTAAAACTCAGCTATGCTACTGGCCTTGACCACATCCTCTGGCAGCAAGTTCCACAAGTGAACCTCATTCACCCATTCCTCATAAGACTCACCCTCCAGATCCACTATCATCTTTGTCCCCCACCTCTGAACCTGCTCCAAAATGTCCGTCTTAAAATGAGGGGCCCCAGACTGGACCCAGTACTCCAGCTGGGGCCTGACCAAGGCTGAATCGAGCGGGATTATTACTTCCTGTGACTTGGAAACAATACTTCCGGTAATGCAGCCTGTTCATGATTTTGGATTATTAAAGAGCACCCCACACCCTCTGCAAAGAATGTATCTCAGATTTACATGGAGTCCAGGACACAACAGGAGGCTAGTCAGTGCTGCGTAGACACCCTCGTACAGGCTACACCCATTCCCCCCAAAATGCCGCCTCAGTGCTTGGATTCAAGGATCAATCAAGAAGCGACGGAAGACCTTTTTGTTTGGCCAGAATTTGGCAGGCGAGGATAGGGCCGCATGGTGGTTTTGAAAGGGGATTTTTGTACATGTTGCTTAAGTCGTCAATGACATGCTTACCTCTACAAAGAAGGCCATGGCCGTCAGCTTGTCCTTCTCCCCCCCTTTGTTGAGGAGGGAGGTTAACAAGTCCAGCATCCTCGTGGTGTGGGGGCAGGCAAAGTGCAGCATGGCTCTGGGGCAGAAACACAACAGCCCTGTGTTATGGAGGGAAGGGGTGCGAAGACTCCCTCATTCCAGAACGACTCTGGCAAGAGTGACCGAATGGGGACGGGGAGGGAGGGGGCTTACCTAGCCAGCAGGCTGACTCCCTGGACGTGATCTGTGGGACTCTGCAGCTTGATCCAGCCACGCTCCTTCTCCATGAAAGTCAGTTCAAAACGGCAACCAGCACAAATTAGCAGCAGCTTGATCACCTCCACCACAAAGCTGGACTCAAACAACAGAGTTCATCAGAAGACAAGAGCTTAGGCTCTGCTTACCACCATCTTGCTAACTCTCCAATTCCCATAGTACCTGAAACTCCAAAGGCCTGGAATAATCTGGAAAAACTACTGAAATTACATCCGTCTTTGCATATCAAGGCACCAATTTGGGGGTAAGCCTTGTTTAAAGACTGGGCTGCTTTGGAAAAGGGAATTATACAGATATTTTATTTATTTAATTATTGATCTCGGGGCGGCTTACAGCATAAAAACACACAATAAAATGCATTAAAACAATGTTTTAAAAATACAATCCGCCCCCTACCCCGTCCTCCCCTCCGAAGGCCTGGGTGAACAGCCAGGTCTTGCAGGCTCGCCGAAACACCAACAGACCTGGGGCCAGACGGGCTTCCTCCAGGAGGAAATTCCAGAGCCTCGGCCTGGCCACCGAGAACGCCCTCTCCATTGTGGCCCCCCACTTTACACGGGGGACCTCCAAAAAGGCGCCCCCGGTGGACCGCAGGGATCGCCCTGAGGTGCGGAGGGTGAGGTGGTCCCCAAGGTATGAGGGGCCC